>CM034155.1:438069808-438257308 GCA_019776745.2 Taxus chinensis
GCTTTAGCCTCAAGGATAAGAATTATATGGATCCATGCTACATGATAGTTGTTGGGCACTTTTAAAAAGAAACTTAAGGGATAACAAATCCTGATGCTAGTGGCTTGTTTTGATTGGAATTTCTCCAGGAGCACCGGAGGTGTGTAATGCTAAGTGCATATGCTATTTAAGCTTGTTATATTCCTCGATTTTCAGAAATTGACAATAATAATATTCTTTGGATAGAGGCCACAACTTGTTAAAGGGAACATGCAATTGTTTTCTGTAGATCAGCAGCACAGTCAAGCTCTAAAAGCTCATGTTGCTGCTTTTGCATCATTTAAGGTAAAATTCTCTCGCACTTATCAAAAATTATTTAACTTTATCTATGATGACCATGCCTGAATCATGGTAATTACCTCTTTCATGTCAGATTGCAATTGCCATGTTGTGTTTAATATATGAAGCACTCTGTGAAGTAATTTCTAGCATTGATTTTGTGTTTATGCAGGTTGCAGGCAATGAAAATCCTTCGATTCTTATTTCCTTTGCTTCAAAAACAATTACCGGAGGGCAGCTTACTTCAAAGCTACATGTGATTGAGCTTGGTGCACAGCCAGGTTTGTAGTTGTTCTTGATTTATACCTCGAAACATCTTACAGGTTGCAGAGTTGTGGGTTTTTCTCTCCTCTAGCTATTTTTTGATACTGCAGATGAATAATAGGATTTACCTTGTGATTTTGTACTTTTAAAATGGTCCTTGGGATTTATGCGAAAGAACATCAACTTTCATAGTTGCAAATCTTTCATATGGGCTTCATGGTTTTAATATACTTCTACTTTGAGAAAAACTACAAGCTTTGTTGTTTGATATTTATGATGTAACTTGTTTATACTTATGTACTGTGATTTGCAGAGTACTTGAAGCTTTTATTGTTAATGTATGTTTAGAAAAAGTTTTCATCTCAATTTCTTATTTTTCTGAAATACTCTCGACCCCAGTTTTCTTTTCTACACTTCTATATCACTCTGATTTGTGTTGGTTGTAGGAGAAAAACTTATTTGCATCCTAAAAACTTAATTGGAGCTTTGTATCCATTATCTCAGTTGATTGATCAGAAAGATTGCATTTAACACCTGTAGTTGTCTGCTTTGATTTTCAAAATTAAATTATAAGATACCGTTATTTGGACGCAATTTGATTTATCCTGTCTTGCTCACCTTTTATTTTATATATGATATCTTTAAAGCGTGGGTGCTCAATGAGGGTGAATGACAATGCTTATATTTTAGCTTTATCTGCCATATGTGCCAAGTATTGTATTTAAAAATTTCATGTTATAGAAGTAAGGAGAGTGGAATGTAAATTTTTTCAGTTCTAATTTTGTATTTGAATGCGATCAGGTAAGCCTGGGTTCTCAAAGAAACAAGCAGATCTTTTTTTCCCGCCAGATTTTCAAGATGATTTTCCAGTATCCATGCAGGTAAACCTTTTATTGGATAATTTCCAATTTATTTGAAGATGATTCCATATTGATCACGCCCTAGGGTAAATCCGAGATATTGGTCTCCTTGTTGGAAATATGCATGTGATGCATATTTAATTCCAACTATAGCTTTTTTAGGAAAGCTAATTTTAGCTTTAGTCTTGCTTTAGTTAAGTTAGCTTTATCTTATTTTTATCATTAGATTTAATTCAAATAAATCTGTTTTAAATCATGCATAGCATGCAACTGTTTTAAAGCATGAGTTTAGATTTAGAATGCTTAGTTGAAGAGCTGTTAGTGGGTGAGTTATTCTATTTAAATAACAGCAATTGTAATTGCTTTGTATGCACACACAAAGGTGTGAAATCTGCACAAGCAAGGAAGGATGTGCATTGAAAGCACACAGCTGCATGCACAGCTTGATTGTAAAGAGCTGAAGCTCTGAGTATGATGAAGCTTTTATTAATGGAGATTATGCACAGCAGTGCTGGTTTGAATATTCATATGTTTATGCAAGCTATTTAAGTATTCTGTTTATTTCTTTTATGTTGTTTGTTGTATAAGACTGCAGATTTTCTACACTCCTAACATGTTTCTTTGGTTTTAACAGATATCACACAAGTATAGTCTGATATATGTCATCACAAAGCTGGGACTTCTTCTTTTTTATGATTTAGAAACAGCCACAGCAGTTTACAGAAATCGTATAAGTCTAGATCCAATATTTTTAACTTCTGAAGCGACAGCAGCTGTGGGTTCTATGCTGTTAATCGGAGAAGTAAAGTGTTGCTTGCAACTGTCAATGAAGCTACTATTGTGCCGTTTGTTAGTGGACAGGTAGTTTTTTATATCTTTCTATATGTATTTGACTGAATATTTTGTAGCTTCAATCGAGGCTTTGCATGTATTGATGAGGGTGCTTGGATACTTTATTCTAGCTCAATAACTTGGAGCTTGCTGTGAATCTGGCTAAAAGAGGAAACCTCCCTGGAGCTGAAAATCTAGTAAGTGTCAACATCTATTATTTTGCATATTTCTGCCCATGTCTAAATAGTATGCTTTGTCATATATGAGAATCAAGGGTCAAAATATTTATGCACAATGAACTTTAGTAATTCTGCAATATCATATTAAAGTAATTATAGAGAAATGGTTGGTATCATTCATTTTCCTGGTTGGTGTTTAGCACCATCATATACATGGAAATTATTCTTGTAATCTTTGACACATGTTTGAGGTTAAATACATAGACTGAAACCTCAAATAGAAGTTTGAGAGGGACGTTCTTGTATGAGCAGTTTCTTAGTTCTTATATTTGATTTTTTTTAACATCTCGGGTGACTTTTTCTGTTTTGTTTAATTGACTAAATGGAATACATGCATACTTGGACCCAGACTCGCCAATAGTATAAATTCAAATGATAGGGGAAGGAGTCTATTTTATGACAAACTGGATTGCTACTTCTTTTGTTATTATTAGGCACAAAATATTGCATTTTGGTATCATTACTTTCTACTTCTTGCAACCTAAAGAGGTGCTGATTTGATTATTGTTAAATCGAATTTCTATCATATTTACATGTGAAATAGATGTCATCTTCTAATTCAGAAATGTAATTGATATCAGCGTTTTCTTTGCTATGTAGGTTGTCCAGTGTTTCCAAGAGTTGTTTTCACAGATGAAGTATAAAGAAGCTGCAGAACTTGCTGCAGAGTCTCCTCAAGGCATTCTCCGTATGCCAGATACTGTAGCAAATTTCCAGGTAGTTTTAAATTTCTTGGAATTTTTTATCTAGTCCTTTGACTCAGAAACACACTTCGTAGAATTTTGAAGCTTTCTAATGTGTTTTCTGAAATGCAAATGATTCGATATCTTAAATTGTGAGAATATTAACCTACAAAATTATACATTAAGCAAAGATTGAATATTATAAGTTTTCATAATATTTGATATTTGGCTTCCATGGAATTCCATTTTAATTCTTGGAATTAATATTATATGAACTATGCAATATTTGAAGTTAACTTGGTTGCTGCCAATGATATTGCAGAGTGTTCCAGTACAGCTAGGGCAAACACCACCGTTTCTCCAGTATTTTGGTACTCTATTGACAAAAGGAAAGTTGAATGCATTCGAGTCTCTAGAACTTTCACGATTATTTGTGAATCAAAATAAAAAGAATCTTTTGGAGAATTGGCTTGCCGAGGACAAGTTAGAGTGTAGTGAGGAATTGGGAGATCTTTTGAAGGTTAGCTTTTATGCTTTTAATTTAAGCTGGCATCTCTTTTTGCATGCTGATCAGTTCTGTAATTGATAATTGGTATACTATCTTGTATAATTAAATGTTTCTGACATAGGAAGTCTTAGAAATCTTTTCTGGGCTTAAGGCACCACTACGCATTTATAAAATGTGTCAGAAAAATATCAGCTCCTCAATTTTCCTCAAAAATATAATTTTGTAAGACTGGTCCTACTCAAAGAAAAAAATGTAAAGAACCCTTATATTTGATTGTGAATCTGTGCATGCTTTGTTAATGTGTTATCTTCTAGTTCTGTGTACAACACCAAATGTTTTAATATTCTCTCTCCCTCTCCCTCTCCCTCTCCCTCTTCGTCTCTCTTCAGTGTGTACACTGTAATTTGCAGTTGTTTCCTCATTTTAGCTTTTTGAGAAAGTATGCTTCGGAAATTATTAACTTCCCCCCCTCCCCCTTAATCTGTATGTTTACTTGTAGGAAACTTATATCTGGCTTAGTGGAGGGTCTTATAGTCGTTTACATTTACTTTCTTTTTCTCTAATCTGGAGACAGACACTATAATATATTTTGTCTAGTCAATTCCAATCTTATAATGCTTATTTTCAATTCTGATACGGTGAAAATACAATTTGTGGATTGTTTCAATTTAATCATTGTAAGGCAAAGCAATTTTTTATAACCCTAACCCTTTTGTGTAAATTACTTCCTTGAATAATGTAATTTTACCCTTTGACCACATTTTGATCTAGTGCAAGTTCATTTTTTGAATAATGTTTTGTTACTTTGGTGTAGAATGTGGACAACGACCTTGCTTTAAAAACTTACATAAAAGCAAGGGCTACGCCCAAAGTTGTTGCTACCTTTTCCGAGAGAAGGGAATTTGACAAAATACTTACTTACTCTAAATAGGTAAGCATTGACTAGCTTTTCTTATCATCTTTGATGGAACAAAGTAGGCATTGGTTATGTTAAAACTGACAAAGAAATGATATTTGTTATTTTGGGAATATTTTGTTTATTTATTTATTTCATCATCCTCATCTTTTGTTTTGTTCAATGAATCAAAGTTGTACAAAATAATATTAATGGTGGTATATCATAGGACACTCTTGACTTTTGTAGGTTGGGTACACTCCTGATTACTTATTCCTCCTTTAGACAATTTTTTGCTCTGATCCCCATGTATTATTGATTTTTAGAAACAAACATAATCTATGTTGAATCTAAAGCTGCTATCAAATGAAGTCTTACTATGTTGAATAAATTTTTCAAGGTGCTGTAAATTTTGCACTAATGATGTCTCAAATGGAGGGTGGTTGTCCAATTGACTACAATGTTATCACTGACCTCTTTCTTCGGGTATTTGCTTTATAGATGTTATAAGTTGTTATATCTTTTTGTTGTTGAGAAATAGCTTATGATTTGGAATATGTAACTCTTTACTGGAAGTGAATCTTAAACTATTATCATCAGTGTAAATTCATAGTTATGTAATTGATCTTTGTCGGTATCAAGTATCAAACTGAAATGCACTGTAGTAATTATGTCTGTATTTGATGATAAAGTATATTCCTTATAGAAAAGATCAGTAAGAAGGATACAAATTATGCTCCTTGAAATCAAAATAGTAATTTTGGGTTATATATTGTTCTCAAGAAAAATTTAAAAGGTTTTTTCATGGTAAATTACTAAATTTAATTCAGAAATTTGTCCAGAAAATTCTGTCAAATGCAAATGCTATACTATGCGGCCAAAATTAGTGTAGGAAAATGTTTAATAAATTTATGGTAAAGTTTGTGAGCTTGCCTTTGAATTTGCCTCTTTATGGTACAATGATTCTTTCAAGAAGGTTGGTGATTTCGTTTCTTATTTTAGGTACTTGTTATCAGAACCAAAAGTGTTGAGTATATGCCGTTTTTAACATCCTTATTTAACACCCTAAATGCACTTGTTTAGGATGGATACTCTCGAATCACTAGAGATATATTTTTAGTGGTACGCTTCTCTTGTTTCGCACTACCATTTTAATTTATAGACTCAATTTTTTTCTGCAAGGACTATGAACAAGGAAACAAAAGTTTTTCTTGGATGGCGGGTACAGATGATCACCTGGATATTTATGTGTTGGGAATGATAGGAAAACATGGATTTTATCATGCAGGTATATGAGTGCAAAACTTATCTTATTAGTTTTGTGCAAGGTTTTAATTATTTTCCTAGTTTATATGTAATTTGTGAATACTTTTTGTAGAACTGGAGTAAAATATGTGTTCTTAATATCTCAGAATCTAATGAACCTTTGTTGTTATCGATAATAGAGAATTATATCAAAGTTGAGACAATCAAAGTGAAGAACATGAAGATGACAACTGTCAGCAGATAGGCAATTGCTCAAAATAAAAGTAAATAAAAAGAACCTCAAAGTAGAACCAGAGAAATAGACAGGTCGCTTGAAGCTGGTGGTGGAGAGAAGGTGTTCATATTGTATGCGAAGGGTTAATGGCATTTAGGAACCCTTTTCTATTTTTCATTGTATTTAAAGGGTTAACCTCATTTAGACACCCTTTTGTATTTTATCTTATTTGATAATAATAAAATGTTTGTGGAGCCATTTGTTGGGCACAAAATTCAAATCAAATTGTTTTTAATTTCTAATATTAATTATCAGCCTACGTTGACATCATAGACAATATGTAGCCATCGATTGCACTATATGATATTTGATTATTATTTATTCTTGAAATTCATATTTTTCATTCTTTAAATTCGTATCGTCTCTAGAGAGACAATAAAAATTGAAATTAATATTGTCTCTAGAGAGACAAAAAATTAGTATTATGTATTGTCTCTAGGGAGACAATAATGATATTGTCTCTCAAGAGACAAAAATTATATCAATCTATAATGTCTCCGGAGAGACAATAATTAGAGATAATATTAGAGACACCCACTTTGAGACAATAATAGAGACAATATACAACTTTTTTATTGTCTCTATTTGAGACAATTTGGTCAAGTATTATCTCTATTATTGTCTCAAAACACCCCCCTTGTAGTAGTGAGTTTCATCTACTAAATCATACTAACACCCATATAGCCTTACCTCACAAAATAATAATGTCAACTCTTACATGTGCCTATCACACTAAGGTAAAAACCTTAGCATGCTCACCCGAGGCACAAGAGAGTTCTGATACCCATCTTGTTTGGCATTGGTATAAATTATTTAAACATATAAAAGAATAGAAGTAAAAACATTTAAAGCATAATAACAATAACATAACATAAACCATAAGCACATACTCATGCATATAAGAGAAACACAATGAATCCATAATCCTTCACTCCATATTCATAGCTCCAATCTAGATTACATACAAGCTCTCTCTCTCTCTCTCAATGATCCCTCAAGGGGTATATACTAGTGGGGACTTACCCTTCACTAGTCAAAGAAGAGTTATAATTAACACTTGTGTTTTATTAATAATAACTAACTATTACTTAGGGGCAGAATTTATTCTACACTTCATCATATCCTTATTTCATTTCATGCATAAAGGTCTTTCAGAAGTTTTTCTACTCTAAATATCCACTCCTCTATTATCCATGCCCCTTGGGATATTATTGGAAACTTTTATTACTCTCTCAATTAGTTTTTTGCATGTCACCTTCTTTATGTTGACATGCATGCAATGAGAACTATAGTTACTTTTCTACAGTTAGCTAAACTATTTTTAGTGCATCAATATTTATTGCCCATGCATTTTCCCTATCGGTTCAACCATACGCATGTGTTTTCCCTTTCCTTTATATCTTCATGCATCTATTTTTTCCTTCATCTTCTATGTTTGCATTTGGATTTTCTTTCTACCTTATGGCAAAATATGTGTGCTATTGTTGTACTCTTTCCCCTAAACATGTGTGCTTCAAAGAATATGAAAGAATACAAAATAATTTCCTAATGTAGGACTTATCCAATAAATGTATAACAATTTAGGGGCTCAACATCATTTCACACTAAACTCATTGTTTTCCCTATAGTAACACTTTATCTACTTTTTCAAATAATTTTGAGACCTCCTATCTTAATAAATATTCGTGTGTCTTTCATTGGTTTAAGGCATTTTATAGGTAGGGGGCAACTAGTCAAATCACATGTGGCAAGATCCTTTAGGGATATTGTTCTCTTTTGAGATTCAAGTGCCTCTTCTTGCAAATCTTACAACTTCTCATTGCTTACATTTTAAATCTCACCTTATTCCTTAGAAGTAAAATTGCTCATCCTTGTCAATCATTTATTGATTTTCTCTTTTTATATGTTGATCTATTCTTATAAAAAAATTATATCTTGAAGAAATTTGTGGTGGCAAATCTTGGTGCCGTTGTTGTTATCAACTTGTATCAAGCTAAGGAACTTTTTTTCTAGACCTTGGGGAGAGTGCATGCATCAAAAATCTTGGATTTTTTTAAAAACACCATGACTAAATTTTCCACATGCATGGCCTTCTCTCCTATTTTTGTGGCCAAGTTTGTATGAGTCTTCAAATTTTCGATGCAAAGAATTATTTCTTAATTATTTTCACCCTTAATTTATTGTACGTACGTATTTCCATCTATTATATCTAC
This sequence comes from Taxus chinensis, assembly GCA_019776745.2. NCBI lineage: Eukaryota > Viridiplantae > Streptophyta > Pinopsida > Cupressales > Taxaceae > Taxus > Taxus chinensis. The sequence goes on from CM034155.1 coordinate 438,078,160, forward strand.
TTCCATTTGTTTAAGTGTTAGAATAACCAATTACTCCAATTCTACTATACCCCCCCTTGTTCTAATGAAACTCCTATAGAATTTTGGGTTTATTGGTGAGGATCCTTTTGCTTAAATGTGTCACTTTTAAATCATCATGCATACGTTTTCCTAATAAATATTTACGCTCTCTAACCAAGTCACCTAGAGTTTTAATTTATTTCCTGGAGATTCTTGGTCATCTCATCCACCTTTCTTCACTGAAAGTGGCTATCCACATTATTTGTGAGGGTTTTTTTTAATAAATTCCCTAAAAAATTTGATCGGCACTTCCCCTACCTATGTTTAGGACATTTGGAATGTATCTACGAGGGCCACATGTTCTTGTGTTGCAACTCCTTCCAAACTTTAGGTAGGGTAGTATAGGGGATTTCAAACATGGGATCTTTCGTGCAAGTGTATCTAGAGTGAAAGATAGAAACTATTTTAGCTTTATGGTCTCGACCGTATCCTTTAGGAAATTCTGATAAAATAATTAGTTATATGGTTAACCCTTTTATAATCCTAAGTGAAGATTCTTTGAATTTCATTTATCATCATACTCCATCTCTTCTTATTCTTTGTATTATATGCCCTTTCCCTTTTCTTTATGGCACTATTCATCCTCCTCTTCTTCATCACCGGTGTATGTATCTTCAGGGTTATTTTATTCCTCATTATTATGTGTTTATTCTATGTTTTCGCCACTTTCTTCCTTACATGTTTATTCTTCTTCATATCTTCTCTCCTCTTCCTCTATATATTTTATTTATGAACTTCATTTTCTACATAGATGATTTATGGAGGCAACTTTGGAGGTGTAGATATTTCAACATTAGAGTCCTTTGGATCTTTACCTATTTCCAGATCGAATTCCATGCTCATGGGACTTATATTATGGAAGGTTCCCTTATAGGAGTAGTAATTGTTGACACAAAAGTTTCAATTATTTCTCCTTCGTCAGAGGTATGTACATATTTTTGACTGAATTCAATGTCATTTTCCATAAGTGTGGGCACAACGTTTTCTTCAAACCCTATATTTGGCCCTACACTACTTGTATATGGGACACTTATTATTGTCCTAATGGAAGGTGTGATGGGCATGGAGAGTCATGCAGTGCTCAACCTTGGAAATTTCTTCATTTCTAATAGCACATTCTTTGAATCGTCCTCCTCTTATTCCTCTTTGGGATGTTCATGGATGGTTTGAGGCACTCCAAAATAATAAAAAATTCACCCCCTTTGTCGTTTTTGGCATTTTAATCGTATTCTTTGGTGGCACATGTATTTATTCAATAACCTCCTAAACCTTATATTCCTAACTAGTCTTCTTATTCTTGGGCTCCAAGTAGTAGAACAACCTTACTACATGGTTATTGATGCATGAGAATATTGTAAATAGTTCAATTTTTTTTTTCCTTAGGTGATATGGGTACATAGGGTCCACTTAATATGGTTATAGCATCTTCTAGTCCATTTGGACTCTATAGGAAAAATAAGTAGTTTTCCCTCCAAATGTACAATTTGAATATTTGAAATTAAGTTGTAGGGTGTTTTAGTCCTAGGTGTTTGTACAAATTCATAAATGATGTAATAAAGGTTGTGAGACATCTACTCCATCTTTTTCATGACTCTCTCACCTTACCTAGGCTTTAACTCATTTTGAGTTAGCCTTGTCTAGTTGGGTTAGTGGTGGAGAAGCCCTAACGAGTGTCTCATTTTTCTTCTCATTTTTGTATAGGGATTCATCATGTATTAGAATATTGGATGAGGATAGAGTTGAGAGAATTTATTTTTCTGAGGTGGAACTCTGTATCAGAGCCTTAGGGCTCATGAAGTTGTGTAACTCTCATGATTTGATCAAATAAGATCTTCTTAGAGTGGAAAATCTTTGTATAAGGGTATTTTTGTATTGTGTGCATTGAATGAAAGTTGTTATGATTGATTCTTATGTTAAAATGTCATATAAAGTTTGAATATATGTGTAGAGGGTTAGTATAGACCCTAGAGGACATTCAAAAGTAATGTGGGTGCTAAGTTCATCAAGAAGATAGTAAGAACACAAAATAGCGATTTAGTATATGAGAGGTAAGAATGTAAATGTCCTTAAAGAGATTTGGATTGTTATATGCCTATTGATATGTGTAATGAGGGCTTGAGGAAACATATTTTTATATTTAAGTAATGGTAATAAAAGGGTAATGCATCTGATGCACTTATTTGTATATTGAAAGGACCTCCTACTTTAATATTGTTATTGGCTATCAATGAAAGTTGGTTGAATGATTATAAGCTATACCATAGTGATAGAAAAACAATTAAGGTGATTCAAGGCATAAGGGGTACTAGGGTATTAAGAACCTATTGAAGAATGCTAACTAAGTGGATTAAACAAGAAACTTCCCTCTCATGCTAACAATACCATGTTCCAAACATCAAGAACAATGATCGTATGCAAAGGAGAGAATAATTTAGGGTGTTTCAGTTGATGAACAAGTATAAATAATTGCATTTCAACTATCCAAGGAGTTTAGAACCATCAAAAGGAATATTTGGAGTTAAATTTGTCTAACTCTATCATGGAAGTGTGTTTCCAGTCTTAAAAACTAAGACGAAGCATTTTTTCGAACAATTAAAGATTTGACGAGTCATTCAGGGATTCTAAGAGGTTTACACGGGTGTTAAGAAGTTTTTTAGGATCATAATAAACATGGTAAAAAAACTTACACTAAGTATATAGAAGAATAAAGTGAAGGTACAATCATCTAGATGTGACTGTGACAATTTGGGGTTTGAAGTATCATAAGGGTTTGTGACCAGAAGTTGCAAGAATAAAGGTGAAAAGGGGGTAAGGAAGTGAGGATAAGGTGTGATGAAATCATTAGAGGGATTGAGGAGATACAAGATAAACTGGTATAACTTAGAACCTAAATAATTGGAAAGGAGAAACTTAACCACAATCCTATATTCCTATGACAATCTTGTAAGTAAGAGCATGACACTGACTTTGAGGCACAAACCATCGGTGAAGTGTTAGAGAATTTTTTTATAGACATTATAAATTGTGATTGAAGCTTTGAAAGGGAGTAAATAACGATGAAATCCATTAAACCTAAAATACCAATGATTGTCATGTACCTTTCCATTGAGGACTTGACAAGCTAGAGAACTAAAGAACAAGAATTGCATTAAATGAATGACAAGGGAGTCAATATGATGATTGTAAGACAATGAGGTGATGGTGAGTGAGGAGAAATAAATAATAAACCAAATAAAAACTCAAAGAAGGATGAAAATAGAGTTAGAGAGCATTAAGTGCTTGAAGGAGAACAAGAAGCCAATAAGCCCAAAGTTGGAAATCTAGCAAAATGATAGACAAAGGAGTAATGAAACCATGACGAGGATGTTTGCAAGTTAAGTTTGGGTGATTCAAGGTTTTGGTTGAGTTAGAACATGTGGAAACTAACAAAACCTAGAAATTTAATTTAAAACCCTAGAAAGACCTAACTGTCAAGCCTAAAAGGAAGAAATGGTTGTTGGCTGAATCGTACCAAGAGTTAAGACTTAAAATTTTGCATAAAGAAAGAGGAGGAAAATGGGTATCCATAACACCCTTTACATTTACTTGAAGGTTGGTGGATTCTTCCAAACACAGCGGTTTGTATGAAAATAGGGCTAATTGGAAGGACTAGTAAAAAGAGGTAGAATGAGAATAATTTTTTATGGAATCAAAATTGGTTGATAAAACTTTGTAGACACCTAAAAATACAAAATGGGTTCCTAAAACATTTACCAATGAGGAGATATAATTCCTTGTATTTTGTGTTTTTGTCAGAAAAAGGCATTTAGGAGGGCTACAACGACTTACAGAGGTTTACAAAGGAAATGATGCTAAATGGATTATGTAACTTTGTGAAGTGGCCTAACATGTTTAATTGATGTTATCTAATAGGTATGAATAGGTTTTAGCTCTTGCTTCAGTTATTTTTTGTAAATTGGTGGTTGGAGGCAAAATCAGGGTACTTGAAGCAAGGTAAAAGTGTTAGTTTTGGTGATTTTTGATAAGTGATTTTACTAATATTTGTTATTGGTTATATTTATTGTATGATCTTTGCATCTGTTTCCTGTTACTATAGTTTGTATAGGGTTGATTGCGTAGACATTTGTTCCCGATGTCTCTACATATGCACTTTCCTACATATTTTTATTTGTTGCAAAGGTTATGTGGGTTTGCATAAATTCATAACACATCAATTTTTATCTTCTTTTCATCCCTAATTCAATTCATATATCACAATAAATAATTAGTGGTGTATGCAAAGGGAAACTTAGCTCAAGGAGATTGTTATTCACTCTTTATGTATAATCTCGCTAAAGAATAGTGTTGCATCATTACCTAAATTATAATTTCCCTTATAGTGCTTTTCAAAATTTCTACAGTAAAAGCTATTTTTATTCGAAGGCATCTCTAAAATTCATTATCCAGTTACTAAGCCTAGCCTTGTTTGCAATGTTCAAAATCATAGGGGCTAAGAACTCCTTATATCACTTAGCCAATGATTTTTATGGGATAACCAATTTTTGTTTCCCGATCCCCTTTGATACACATATATAATTGAAGAGAAAAAGAAGGAGGATCATACACTGAATAAATTTACCTCCATTTGTATGTGTGTTCTCTGCATCTTTATTGATGACTTATGTAGTATGTAGGGAGAGGTTAAAGCAAGTCCCTTTTGATATTTTAAAAGCAATATTTAAAAAAAATCTTATTAATCTTGACCCATCTTTTTGTGTCAGCCAACTTAGAAGTTAATATGTGTGCCCTGACTCAGGTGTTCCTTGGTACTCAATATTGGCAATCAAAAAGGTGTGACCTCCTTTCTTATATTTTATCATATCTCTAGTTTTCTCTACCACATTATCATTGCCTAGTTCCAACTTCAAATCATCCTCGTTATTAAGTAGCTTAGTCACCTCACTGATAAGTATGTTAGTTATCTTCATGCACTTTCCTGAGAAGTAGAAATACCCTTCATGTATGCATGAGATAAAAAATTGAATCAACTATATTGGCTTACTAAAATAGGGAAATTCACATAGTTATAAGACTATAATTTCGACTGACAAGTCTTGTAAATCTTTGAGGTCCAAAGAGGGTTTATTGTGCCACCTAATACAATTAGGTCTAGGAATATATCTCCATGATGAGTAACGAACTTCAAATTTAGCTTTTGGTTTGTAGCGTTAGAACACTTGAAGTGGAGTCGAATCCTATTTGACTACTATAAATGGAATATTTAAACACTTAACATTTATATTTCATCACATGTAGATCTATCTATGAAACACACTCAACAAGGATGTGGCTTCCATTCAAATTCATAGCCCTCGACCGGCTTTGATCATGAATGTTATCTACCTTGAAGATTTTCATCATCAAAGGTAATGATTGATAGGTAAAGAATAATAACTCCCCATGAAGATTTATCAATATATGTGGAAGCCCATACTTAATGTTGAGACCATTATCGTGGTTTTGTATCCATAACAAGATTACCATAGTGATGAATCATTGCATCAATATGAGGCATATGTATAATGCAAACCATGTGTTGGGGTTGACCTTGATGATAAATGGAAAAATCTATAGCAAACGATAGTTTCAGATTAGAAAATTTTCGATGATGGAAAAGCAAATGAAAAGAAAGGTGGTGAGATTGTTGGGTGACAATTTCAGCACATGAGAAAATTATCAGGTGTTGTTCTTGTTGAGATTTTTCACACCCTATGCGAAAAAGGTCAACTCAAAAAATTTAAGTCTCTCAAATTGGTCAAGTTACGAGTTTGTCTATGTTTGGGACAGCCGTCTCGGAAAAAGATATAGTTTTTAATTTTTTTGGTTTTGGACAGTTGGAAGTCATTTTAGATTAAAATTACAACTTGGGTACAGTTAAAGAATGCCATGACTCATAGATGCAGCCATTCCATTTGAAACCCTCGTAAGAACTGTGTAACAGTCGTAAACGACCATTACAGGGCCCCGCGAAAGGTAGGAAGGGCAACATGTATCAGATGTGAAGTTCTGAAAGCTGCAGATAGGTTGTAGCTTTAAAGGACAGGGTGAACAATAAATTTCAGTTATCCAATGAACATCAAAAGGTACATTTGATTTTAATTTATTTTCATAATTAAGTGAATTATTTAAGTGTTTTGAGTGTACAAGTTCATTATTATCCATTCAAATGAAAGAAAGTACAGAATGGAAAGATATACATCTCATTACATGAAAATAGTTCATCTATTCATATGGGATAAAAGTACAGTGAACCCACACAAGCTGTGGAAATAACTTTGAAATCAAGTGCATGCAATAAAAGGACATATACGTAAAGTTATGAACAAAGAAAGGATGAAAGATCCATCGTTGCCTAGATTTTCATCAATTTGGGTTGAGTTTGTCTTCATTGCCCCTCTCCACCATCTTCACCATTTACTGCATTGTACTTGAGAAGGGAAATAAAGGATCGTGAAGGCTCCGGATTTCATGCTTGTTGTATTCACTGCTTTGAATAAGTGTGCTTTCAAATAATGAACTTGAAATCCATATATAATGAATAAAGAAGCATTTACACAATATACAATTTGGGACCAGTGAAAAAGAAGGACCTAACAACATTTTTCATCTTCCTTTCTCATTCCAAGTAAGTAAAGACACAGTTATGCCGATGAAAAGAAAAGTTAAAAGCTTGAAGTTTAAAAGGTACAATCAATTTCAACATATAGGAACAAATACAGAATATCATCATTCGAAAGCAGAAATGGAGCTCAAATTTTCTGTATCGTTTATTAAGATCAAAAAAATGCATTTTCATTATAAACTGAAATGGACTATGTAAGGTTACAGTTTATGAAGTAAAACAACTTATGATGGAAAGAACATTGCTACAATTCAATTTTTTCTCACAAAATGACTAAGGAATTACAGAGTTCATAACCAAAATCAGGTAGCAAATGGCACACCAAAAAAGAATGGTAAAATAAGGCAAACTCCAGAGGAACTTTATATTCCAGATTTCACAAATCCAAGCCATAATGCTTTGCAAAATCTTGAATTGTTTTGAAAAAAAAATGATTGAAACATTTCAACTGAGAAACATTGATACAGATTCAAGAATATTAAAGACTTACATCTTGAAGTACATTCTTAAAGTAAAAAGATCATGATACAGTGTAGAGTATTTGAAAATCAAAATACCCAAAAGCTCACAAGAAACGATATAAGAAGACCAAATTTGGTGCACTAGAAGGAGACTGCTCATCAAATTAAGGTTTAGTATTAGAAAATTTTCACAATTATTTTCTTAAAAATAGAAAATTCAACTTCAGTTTGACTGTATGTAATCAAAGGCTATTCATACCTCTTTGTACTAGTTTGCTTTATTTTATTCCTTTATTTATTATTAAATAAAGGATAAAATAGGATGCATGGGCGAGTACAGCCTTAGTCTATTTTTAGGAAGGGTGGGTGAATCAATTTTGCTATATATTGTGTGCCTTGGCAAAGCATAAGGAGGAATTTTTAGATACATGAGTGCTGAAGTAATTTTCTGCCAGTTTTGCCCTTTGAATGTGAAGTATTTTCTACCTTTCCAATTATTTGTAGTCTTGTGTATGTTTTCCATTAATCTTGTGAATGTTGAATTACCTGATTAATCATCTTACCTTGTTGCAAATTCAGTAATCTTTGGATGATATTAATGTGTATGTGTAACTTAGCAGTATTGTTGTGATTCTATCGCTCAATACATTAAAGTGTTTACCCTTAATTATCTTCATAAATCTGTTGGCATGTGCATCATAAGTTCATTCCATATCAATTGTGCATTTATTAAGTCAAATACCTCATACAAGTTTGGTGTATCACCTTAGTTTTAATTCATTTTTTACAGTCATATTTTACCTTTAAATCCCAGAAATTAGTTTAGGATACATCAATAAGGAACCAACCTTGATACCGGAGACTCACCTCAAAATAGGTATACCCACAGACCTGAGGTGTTTCCATTGTATCTATGAAAGAAAAAGATAAATTTTGCAAGCTTAGAACACCTGCAACCATCTCTCTATAGGGTGCACTTTCGAGAGATAACAATTTTTGGCACGCCCGATGGGACAAGGACTAAAAAATACTATTGATGCATTATGAAGATTTAAGATCCAAGCAGAACTCATCTGGTGACTCCGTGAATCTGATTTCAGATCAGTACAACACTTAACAACATCATCAAATTTTCAATTGCATTTTTCAGGTATTTTTCAAGAAAATCATATTTGTTTATTGTTGTTATCAGTCGTTTTATGAGCAGCAGACCTATTTTTTATAGTTTTAATATTTTATGAGGTCTTGCAGCCATTGACCCTCATTTTTAGCAGTATTATCAGCCAAGCCAACAACCTTTTATCCAATTTCCCCTTCAAACCGGTTTCATAACCCCTATCAGAATGAATATCCTTATGACCCAAACCTTATAAACCAATATGATTTTCAATATGATGATCATTACGTTCTTCAAGGTCAAAGTTATGCAGAGGGTTATGCTGAATGTGAATGGCGAAGAGATCTTGAAGTTGAGCTTAATGAACTTAAGAAATCATTTTTAGTTGTCAAGGAACTATACGAGAAATCATTAACAATGAAAACTGATAGGCATCAAGTTATGGAATCCTATCAAAAGAGTTTTCCCACTTACCTTCCCTATCAGAATTCAATGTCTATATATTCCCCTTGTTAGCCACAGCAATCAGTTCATCAAATTTTAAATTATCAGGCTGTTGCAAATCCTAATTTTCCTACCCCGAAATCATGCATTGAATCCATAATAAAGTGTCCAAATTGGCATTTAGATGTTGTCCCAAAAACAGAGTTTATACCCCATTCTCTCTTTAAAGAATTTCCAATTAATGCTGAGATTAGTCTTACTCCTCCTTTACTCATACTTCCAGTCTAGGAAAAAGAGGATCATAATATCATTAAGGAGGGACAGCCAGCTAAAGAAAACAACAGGTATGAGTTTTTACAAAACATAGAGCAATGGGATTCTAAATTTCAGTTTGATCATAGTCCAGAATTAGAGGAGCAACCCATTCAAAAGGTACAATCTGATTTTTCAGCATATCTAAATTAGATTAGGGATGATCAACAGTCTTTGTATTCCAAGAATAACATGCATGGAAGCACCATACTCCTACAAATTGCTAGTTCATCCCAGTTGGTAGAACCTAAAGTAAATTTGCAAATAATTTCAAAAGATAAATCATCTGATCTAAGGGACGAGCACTCGGTTTGCAGCTTATTAGTCTCCATGGTTGATGACAAAGAAGAAACAAATTAGTTTCAGAATAATCATGATTAAATAGTTGAGTGTGAAGACCCTCGTTGTGCTGCATGCATGGAGATAGTTACATTATTAGGGACTTGCAATGTGGTGTCACTCAGATTTCACCCTGAAATCTGCGACTACCCTATCCGAAATTTTTTCGTACTTTTAAAATAGTGGGTCGTTTGTTGTTTTTATTGCCTGAAAGTTCTTGTATTGCGTCAAAATAATCCTAAAGAGCCATATTAGTCTTTTTCGCCAAATACCCAGATGCCCAAAATTGTTTTATTCTGTCGTCGGGATTTGTCTGCGGGAAATTTGTATTTAATTATTTTGAGCCCCGTATGAGGCTATTTGCGCTCTGTTTTAACTCTATTATGAGCAAATATGTTATTATTCCTATGTACCAGAAGGATTTTAACTTATTTTAAGTTTTGGGCTTTATTTGTAACTTTTGACAATTTTTCGTGTTTTTGTGGTGTCCCGTTCTGTTTTCTGTAAAATTTCTCTGGAACAACTCCTTTGCCGGGTAAGCCCGATTTTTGGCCTGGAGCGGCTAGAAAACATATACGCACATTGTGCCTGGAGGAATTCGCCATCGGAGGTCTGGATCACTGGGAAAAAGCGAAGTCGTGCACAGAAAAGCCCCTGCGGGGATGGGCGCATTTTTGGAAAACAAAGGATTTAAGTTGCGATGGGAAAAATATAAGCTGCAGGCAGGGTGGGAATTTTATACCTGCCTGGCAGGGTACTTTTTCCTATGTTATAAAAATCACTTAAGTGGATCACGGGGTTTTGGTGCCTGCCTGGCAGGGTAAAGCATCCCGTTATCAAAAAATTCTTAAAAATAGAATTACATGTGCAAAAAAGTGCGCCCCCTTTGGTGAGAGATTAAAAGAATTAAATTTGATTATTTTTATTAATCTTTCTTCTCAAAAAGTGCGCCCAAGCTTGGAGGAGGTCAACAAGTCAAAGGTGGAATAAAAGAAAGGAATTAAATTAATTAAATTTAATTTATTTAGTGGCTACCCCCTTCCTCTCAAAAAGTGCGTCCCATTTGGGCATTATTTAATGTTTTTTGAAGCATTAAAACATTAAATTAATTTCTATTTTCAGTGGCTATGGTCAAAGCACACTGTGGGGCTTGAGTGAAGTGCTGTGTGAAGGATTAAATTGGATTAATTTAATTTATTGGATGGCTGTCCTTAAACATGCTATTTTTAAAAGAGAAAAGCATGATTTTTAATTAATTAATTGCCTTTAATTGTTAAGGCAATTATTAATTATAGAATTGTGAAGGTTATATAAGCATGGGCAGCCATATGGGTGAATAATTTAATTCACAGGTAAAGAATTGCAGCTAGGAGGAAAAGTGTGCCCCCATTAGAGGAAGGATTTTGTTCAGACAAAGTGCTAACAAGGCTAAAAGCTTCCAGATTTGGCGCATGCTTTGGAGAAGGTTGATCTTCGTCTGCATAGTTGTTTTCACAGGTGTTACAGGAGCTCAGGTGTTGATTGAAAGGATTCATGCTCTCTTTATGTGCAAATTAAACACCAATTTTTGGGGCAGCAGGCTTGAAAAGTGCAGATTTTTATAATTTAAATTCACTATTCATGCTCCGGTGGCCATGTTTGTCTGAATAAATTGCAGGAATTCATTACAGGTGCTTTACAAAAGAAAAGGAGTTTTTATCAATGTCCAATACATTGCAAATATCCTCCGAATCTGAAGAATTGCCCAGATCTGCACCAGTATTGAAGAAATCCGGCCAAGTTAGAAGGAAAAGAATTATTCAGACAAAGATAGATAAAGCCATGGCGAAAGGAGATGAAAAAGAGAGCACGATTGATTCATGCATTGCTTCCAAACTTTTAGACATAGGAGACACAAATCTAGGCCCAGAACCTCTTTCTAATTTGATTGATAGATCCAGAGCGGGAAAGACTTCACTCATGCGTGCGGTCAAAAGTAGTGGAATTATCCGAGCTGCAGCTTTCCCATGTACAGCCCAATTACCAGAGTTCGTGATGGAGTGTGCTAGATCTTATCATCCTTCATCCAGATTAGTGCGTGATGTTGCGGGAAAGACAATAATTCGTTTGGATGCGGAATTCATCAATTATTGTCTGAAGATTCCAGTGCGAAAGGTGGTGACTTCTATTAGCATTCAGGATGCTGACAGTAGATGGGAGAAACATAGAGCTGATTGCGTGAGCATAATGAACAGCCGGTTTATGAAGAAGCCTAGATCCCCTTCAAAGTTCCCGAGAACTCATCCACGATCCAATTTGGTGCAGGAAGCAGATGATGTCGTCAAATTGCTATGCAGGTTGAATGGCGAAGCAAATGCCTACACTTTCCGTACATGGATGTATGCTTTCATCAGGACCATTGAAATCAACAAGGTTGATTCTATAATCAATTAGTCGGAAATTATTAGCAACAACAACGTGAAGCGTACTTTCAGCTTCAAGATGACTCATACTTGGTGTATGCTGCAGCTTCACAGGGTGTCTTTTCCAAGCTGGATAGATGATGGTGTTCTTTTCAAGGACCCCATTTTCGAGTGCTACCCACAGCTTACTGTACCTGCGTGCGAGAAGGACTTCAAAGTGATCAACGATGACTTCTTCTACGATTTCATCTGCAGGCTAGACAAAGACTTGAAGACTCACAGGGTAAGCAAGGAAGCGTGGGAAGCAGTGTCTAAGATTGGCAGTTTATTCATCCAGTTTGCAGATTTCACATACCTCAGGGTTACGAGCTTTTCTGGAGAACCTATAAAGATGCCCAGGTATCCAAGTGATAGAGTGATCGCCATGGAGTTGAGCAGGCAACTCGTAGAGTTACACGACCTTCAGTTGAAACGGCACAAGTCTACGGGCTTCTTCCCAATCACTGTGGGATATTACAGTTGCATCAGCATTCACAGAGCTTCGAGGGATGGAAGCGCAAATGTTATCCGAGTATGAGCAAGAGTTCTTCCCTGCACGGCTTAACTTCGATCCATTTGGAGTAGCCAGGAAGACAATCTCCCAGGAGTACGCACATGTGCCTTCGTTAGAAGATTTCTGGATGAAGTGCAGAAGTGAGTACAAGGTTAGAAAGAAAGATTTCAGCAGGCTATCAGCAAAGCAAGTGTTCGACTTTGGACTAGCGCGGATACCTGCGGATCTTAAAGATGATGGGAACGTGGTACTTGACACTTACCATCAGATGGGAGGAGATAAAGCTGTACTGCAGGATAACATTGGAGGCTGCCATTCAATTGAAGAGAGATCTGGAGCTGTGTTGGTGAATACTTCGAGCTGGCTGCTAACGAAGGGATACTACCTTGATGAAGTATTGATGAATCAAATCACGGGCAACTTCGGCGCAGGAGATTCCCTCAAACGAAAGCATGAAGGAGAAAGCAGCAGAAGGTCCGAGAAGTTGAAAGTACACAGAAGATCTCAGGAGAAAGAGAAGACCACTTCTACGACCATAGCTTTGACTCCGACTTCTCCAGTACCCAGAAGATCACCAACTATTGCACCGCAGCAGCAGGATGCTTCCATGACTTCATTGAAACCGGCGACGTTCGTTTTCTCTCCACAGCCACTTCGTTCAGCACCCGTTCCAGAGGAGATGTTGAAGCTGCAAATGACGGAGTTCGAAAGAGCTTTGTCCTTGGATGTTTCAGAAGATGGCAACCATGACACTGTGGCACTTTCTGACGGAGAGGATGTAGAGTGGGAGATGGTAGTGCACTTAGCGACTTCTTACTCCCTGAGAAATAACTTCTCGAGATGGTTAGCTTTGCAGTTGGTTCCGGAAGCAAGAGTAGAGATGAACTTAGAGGAACATGACTTGCAGCTACTTCAGGATCTGAGCAGAAGAGACAGAAGGCCTAAAGTTGCTAAAGCAACTTCTAGGTTGATCATCAAATATTCGGGAGAGAAGGTTGCTGAGATATCAATTCCGGCGGAAGGAAAGATAGAAGAGGAGCTCACAGCAGAAGATGTGACGGTGACCAAAATACCACTCAGTCAAGCTACCACTGAAAGGATTGAAGCAGGACACGCAAACGTTGCTGGATGCTTTGTTCCTTAGGCTTGACAGTGAAAAGGCAGAGAAAGAAGAGCTGCAGAAGCAAATATCTCAATTATGTGAGATCATAGCCGAGGTTGCTAAACCTTCCATTCAGCCCATTTCAGAGCAGGTGAGTGATCATCTTATGCAGGAAATGGAAGATGCAAGCAATCAAGTAAAGGCTATTGACGAATGGAAGGATCTGATTATTCGTCAAGCTTCTGTGCAACTTGGGGAAGTGCTAGCCCGCCTAAAGGTTATGAAAGATGCAGCAAATCAACTAAAGCAACTGATGGAAAACATAGAAGGCATGAATACAGTTGCAGAGAGTAACTTGAGTATTTTGGCCGAGATCAACAAGCTGCCGGGAGATGTGTTGGTTGCAGAACAAATTGTACCGGATGGATCAGTCGAGAAGGGGAAGCAGCTAGAGTTTGCAGTATCTTTCCGTTTGGAGATCTGCAGAGTTTTGCTGAAAAGGATGCAGGTGCTTGAGAGTAGAACATCAGATTTACCAGACAGTAGCGTTTCTTTCACTGAGGAAAGAGCAGACGGAGGTGTTACTTCATACGTGCAGATTGTTTCTAACGAGGTGCATGATTCCCTGGAAGGTTCTCTTCTGATGGTGCAAAAGAGAATTGATAAAGCTACCAAGCCTTTCACGATGAATTCTATCAGTAGATTGGTGGCGCTGCAGGCAGACATTGCGAGATTCGGGCCGAGTTTGGAAGAGGTGGAAGCATGCAGCAAAGTGTTGAATGAAGGGTTGCTGCAGTTCAGGACAGAGAAGGAAGCAGTGGCTAAAACAGATGGAAGGATACTGAATTATATGTTCGACAAGTATATCAGATATCAGAACAAGAAGAAGATGTAAACATTACAGCTGGCATGACTTCTTCTATTTTTTCTTCTTCTATTTTCTATGTTCCCGGATGAAATTGTAAAACTTCTAAGTTATTGGTTTTGCAACCATTACTTGAAGTCATGTGGAACTATTCTATTAGTTAAGTGATACATGTGTCACTTAAGAAGAAGTTAGTTGAGGATGATTGCCAAATGTCATCTTTACTTGTTGTTCATACTTTAGTTCAGTTTGAGTCTTCTATTTGTACTTTCCCTCCTACATTCTATAAGTAGGAGAAGAACCTTCGGGTTAATGATCAATCAGAATTTGTAAGAAGCAATCTTGTGTTCTAGACTTTGTGCTGAACCCCTGAGAGCCACTTCTTGCAGAGTAATACAAAGAAGCAGGTTTCCGGAGAACTTTGTGTCACGGCGTACTGTGTTTCTTGCTTTTAAATATTTAGATCTTTTAAGTAAACTTTGTGTTATTGTAGGTCTGGATCTAGAGCTTCCTTTGCTTTATAATTCTGTGTGTTCAAATCTATTAAGTTTCTTCTATGTGCATGCAATTAGCTCTGCTATCTACTAATTGGGATGCACATCTTCCTTACTTCTTCTCTGTAATTCCTTTACTTCCTTCTTCTATAGCTTTCCTTTCTTAAACAGCTGCTTACTTGCTGCAGAACTTCTTAGTTATGGTTCATGAACTAAGTGGTTAAAGTAAAACCCCCTGATAGATAATAATACATTTATATTGACAAATCTAACATGGGATCCTCACCAGTTAAATGAGGGAGATTTATCTCATGACTGCCTAGGTTTGATGCTATGCAGAAAATCTAGCTAACAGTTTTTGGTGAATTCGCTGGGGAACAACTATATTTGCAAATCAAAGCTTTTCTATTGAAGATCAGAGTGTTTTCCATACAAATCTCAACCTGGCTGAATGTCCATTCACCCGATCCGTGAAGGCGCAAGGAAGGACTGATCAATTGTTCCGACTGCAGGAGCAATTCAATTTCAATCATCCTCCTCAAGTTAGAAGCCACAAATATAGTCTCTCACCAGGAAGGACAGTACACGCCCATCCAGATCCAGATCATATTCAGCATAATCCGGCGGCTGGAATTATCCATCAATTCTATCAAGTCTACACAAGAAGGAGACATGCTCAAGTTAACATGGTGCACCAAATTGTACCTGTTCCATGGGCAGCGGCTTTTGGACCTCTCAACTTGGATCCACCTATGCACGAGCTACCAAAGGGATCCAGAAAGAATTTTCCAAAATTCTTTGGAGATGGAAAGCAGAACCCGGATGATAATTTGGTAGCCTTCTACATATCTTGTGGTGTGCTTGCAGTGGAACATGAAGATGTCTCAGTCAGGCTATTCATTGAGACTCTACACGACTTGGCTGGAGAATGGTTCTATCGGCTGGCTCCTGGTACCATAACCAACTGGGACGACTATGTGCGAGCAATTTCTGAAAAGATTCAAGCCTGCAGAGGACGCTAACACATTGATCACCCAGCTGATGCAGTTGAAGAACGAGCCAAATGAGAACATGCGGGACTTTATTGCAAGGTTACAAAGGATTTTATACAAAATCCCCACTTTTGCCGCATTGAGCGACGAAAATCAAAAGACGTTTTTTATAAACGCTCTATTGCCTAAAGTTGGATATCAGCTAAGAAGGGCAAGACCTGTAAATCTTGCTTAAAGCACAAAATGCTGCTGTGGAGGTTGAGGACAACTTGATCATGGCTGGAAAACTCAAACAACCATCTCACAAAGGTGATGGTGCTTCTTCTAGTACTTCTGATCCTTTGTTGCAGAGATTGGCTAATGAAATGCTGCAGATCAAGAAGCAAATCTCTCAAGCAGGGAATACATCCCCCTCAAGAATAGCTTCTACCCGAACCTTCAATGGTGAAAATACAAAATCAAAATCAAAACAGACTTTCTGCTGCACCACAGCATTTGGCAATAGAAGCTGCTCCAAGGAATAACTTGGAAACTAATGAAGAAGGTATCGGTATTGACGAATCATTCGATGACGAAGACTTTGTAGATTCCACTGGCGACTCCACTATTGGTTACCTTGACTATGAATCTGATGATGGCTACTATGAATCTTTTGAATATTCTGATGGTCACACTTTTGCAGTGTTTACAAGGTCTCATATGCGCCAAAATGCCAAAGCATCCATAAGCGGCCGGAAAGAGAGAGAAGATCCTGGCCCGGATGTTGCTATCTTGAAAAGAGGTAGCATTCTTCCTTCTTCATTAGTGCCCAAGGATAAATATTCAAATTCTTTCAATTCATAGCAAAGAACCAATGCACATCCTGCTGAAGCAAGTCAAGATTTTGACATAATTGATCACATCAAGAGAAACAAGGTCCAAATGTAAGAAGCTGAGTATTTGAGGGCATTTCCTGATCAGCTGAGTAGATTGGTCAAATATGTGCAAATTAATGGTCCCCAGCCCAACAAATAATAATTCACGGGGTATCTTTTCAAGTCCAAAAATTACTCCACCTTCAAATAATGCTGCTGCAAGTTCTTCTCCTTCCACCCCTTCTCCTGCTACATCAGAAAGGATTGAGCCATTGTATGTGTCTTTGCTCATTAACGGACATAAGCTAAGCAATTGCATCTTGGATTCTGGAGCTTCCGACAACGTCATGCCTGCAAAAGTTGCTGATGCCTTGGGTCTTACATTGACAAAAACCATTGGAAGATGTTATTCCATGGAAAGGCAAGTCCCTCTTGTGGGGCAAATCAAAGATGCACAGGCAGTACTTGCTTCCTTTCCAGATAAAAGACTGAAAATGACTATCCTTGTAGCAAACATTCCAGTTTCTTATGACATGCTGTTGAGTAGAAATTTCTGCTAAGAGCTGGGTGGAGAGGTCAAGATGGATTGGTCTTGTGCACACATACCAATCAAAGGAGTAAATCAGAAGCTGGAACCTGAGAAGAAATCCAACTACAAAGTATCAAAATCTGAGAATCGTAGATCTCAGATCTTGTTTCAGGAATCGGATCACGGAATCTATTATCTAGAAATGGATAAAGAAGAAATTCAACAGGTGATTCGAGAATCACATCAAATTGATAACAAGATTTGGACTCTGGAATTTGATGGTAGCTGCTGTTCATTTGGATCCGGCGCAGGCATTGTTCTTATCTCTCCTGAAGGGAAGGTGCATGCGCACTCCTTCAAATTGATGTTCGAAAATACTAACAATACAGCTGAGTATGAAGCATTGTTGTTAGGCATGGAGCAGGCAAGAACAATGGGAATCAAATTATTACACGCAAAAGGAGATGTTGAGCTGATTGTGAAGCAGATAAGGGGCCTCTACCAAGTCAAAAAAGACAAACTGTGGCACTACAGAGATCAGGTCTACTCTGCTATCCTGGATTTTTCAGCTTTCTCGGTATCTTACATTCCAAGAGAACAAAATTCAAGAGCTGATTTGCTTGCAGTTAATGCAGCCTTGTTGAATCCAAATCAGCCCCCTGCATTCTTTAGACAGGGAGACTACAAGGTGGAAATGATTTTTCGCCTAAAGGTTCCTGACAACGTCCAGCAATGGCAGGTTTTCAACGATGATACACAGATTGCTGCATTTCTCCAACAGAAAGACAACTTTGAAGAAGTCTACTATGAGGGAAGCAATTCACCTCCTAGGAAGACTACTGTTGGTGAAATGGATGCTGACATCTCAGGAGGTTAGGAGATTATCCAGCTAAAGGGAAATAAAATTCCCAAAGGCTTGGTATCTCTTGAGGAAATGTTTGATAAGCATGATCAGATGCTTAAGAAAAATGAAGAAAATGAGGAAGGCTCTTCCTCCAACACACAATTACTAAATTTGGGAGCCGGCAATGATCCCAAATTAGTAAATCTGGGTAAGTGTTGTTCAGAAGCTGAAAAGGAAGCTTTCACTAAGCTTCTTAAGAAATACATGGATGTTTTTTCCTGGTCCTATCAGGATCTAAAAACATATCAGCCTGCGGAAGTTCAACACTATATCCCACTTAAACTAGAACAAAAACCTTTCAAGCAGAAGCTGCGGCGGCACAATCCTACCATTTCAGGAACCATCTTTGCAGAAATCCAGAAGTTGTTAGATGTAAAGATTATCTATCCCATACATCATTCAGAGTGGTTGGCCAACATAGTCCCTGTAAGAAATAAAAGTGGCGAAATTAGGTTGTGCGTGGATTTCCGCAACCTTAATCAAGCTTCATTGAAGGATAACTACCCTATCCCCATCATGGATCACACTCTGCAGGTGGTCACTGGATATGAGATGCTTTCCATGCTTGATGGCTTCTTAGGCTACAGTCAAGTCAAGGGGGCTGAGGAAGATCAATACAAAACGGCGTTCATCACACCTTGGGGAACCTTCGCATACTAGAAGATGCCTTTTGGCCTGATTAATGCGGGTGCTACATTTCAAAGAGCTATGGATCTAGCCTTGCTCATCTCAAAGATATAAGCATAGTTGTGTACCTGGATGATTTGACAGTCTTTTCCAAAGATAGAAGCACACATATTTCAAACTTAGAAGAGGTCTTCATACAATGCTGCAAGCATGGTATTTCTTTGAATCCTAAGAAATCCATCTTTGCTGTAACCGAAGGAAAGCTGCTCGGGCACATTGTTTCCAAAGAAGGAACAAAGATAGATCCAGAGCGTGTCAAATCCATTCAGACATTGCCTTCGCCCACATCGAAAAAAGGAGTTCACTCTTTCTTTGGAAAGGTGAATTTTCTTAGAAGATTCATTCCTGACTTTGCTGAGCTAACCCGTCATATTTCGAATATGATGAAGAAGACACAAGATTTTAAATGGAGCAGCGAAGGGAAGGAAGCTTTCGAGAAAATCAAAGAGGCCCTATCGAAAGCTCTAGTCTTGGTTTCACCTGACTTCAGTAAAGGATTTATTCTTTATTGTTATTCTTCCGAACACACTATGTCAGCAATTCTGATGCAGAAAAATCAAGAGGATGCAAAAGCTCCTATTGCTTTCATGAGTATGCCTCTTAAATCCTATGAGTTGAAATACACTCCGATGGAAAAGCACGCATATGCAGTGGTGAAGGCGTGCAAGGCATTCAGGTATTATATTCTTTCCTCGCACACTGTGGTTTTGGTTCCAGATATTGCAGTTAAATCCATTCTTACTCAGCAAGAGTTAGGATTATTGAGAGGCACATGGGTGACAAAAGTTCAAGAATATGACCTGGACATTAAACCAACAAAGCTGGTTCGAGGAAGAGGTCTGTGTGAACTAATGACAGAGATGAAAACATCGGTACCTGAAGCAGATCAGGATGGGATAGGTGAAGATTTACCTGCAGTACTTTTTATAGATTTGGTAGAGGAGTGGTACAGTAACATTGCTTACTTTCTGACGTATGGAGAATGCCTAGATCAACTTTCCAGAAAAGAGAAACAAACTATCAAACTGAAATCCAAATATTTTGTTCTTTGGGATAATGGTTTGTACAAGAAAGGAATTGATGGTGTATTTCTCAGATGTGTGGATAAAGCTCAACAGGATCAGCTACTACAACAGTTTCATGACATGGCTTGCGGTGGTCATTTCTCAGCCCGAGTCACTGCACACAAGATCCTCAGAGCAAGGTATTACTGGCCCACCCTTTTTCAAGATATTGCAGAATGGGTAGCTAAGTGTCAAGCATGCCAACATTTTGTTGGGCGTGTGAAATTACCTGCATTACCTCTAAAACCCATTGTGATCGAAGAACCTTTCCAATAGTGGGGTATGGATTTTATTGGAATGCTTAACCCGGCTTCCAGTGCCGGTCATCATTACATTCTAACAACTACTGATTATTTCAGTAAGTGGGTAGAAGCTATTCCTGTGAAGATTGCCACTTCCACCGAAGTGTGAAATTTTATAAAAGAAAATATTATTGTCAATTTTGGCGCACCCAGCAAAATTGTAGCAGACAACGCTCTGAATCTTTCTTCTGAGGAGTTGGTGGAATGATGCTGCACTTATGGGATTCAACTTGTTCATTCCTCAAACTACTATCCACAAGGGAATGGTCAAGCTGAATCTAGTAATAAGAACTTGGTAACTATCGTGCGCAAACTTGTAACAGAAAATCAAAGGACTTGGCATAAAAAGTTGTTTGATGCATTATGGGCCGATAGGATCACACCAAAGAGGGCGATAGGCATGTCCCCTTTTCAGCTGCTATATGGTAGAGACACAGAGCTGCCTCTCACCTTGGAATTTCCTGCCCTACAACTTTCTAAGGCCCTGGAGGATTCCACATTCACAGATGCTATTGATAAAAGAATCATGTACCTGACTGAAATGAGGGAAGTACAAACTCAAGTTGCAGATAGGTTGACAGAGCATCAAAGGAAGGTGAAAGTCATCTTCGACAAAAGAGCTAGGGAAAGAAAGTTTGAAGTTAATGACTGGGTCCTGTTATGGGACAAAAGAAGAGAAACAAAAGACATGCATGGAAAGTTCGATTCACTATGGAAAGGGCCTTTTGTGATAAAAAAGATCGCCAGAGCAGATAGCTTCATTCTTGCTCATCAGGATGGAGTTGAATTGTCGTTGCCTTTCAATGGGCAACACTTGAAGCTGTTCCGGACATAAGAAGCAGGGTAACACCTGTATGTACATAAATAAAACTTTGTTTATTTTCCTTGTTTTGTTTTGTTTTTTGTGTTGTGTTGTGTTGTGTTTGTTTGCCTGACCCCGTGCTCAAAGGACAAGATACGAAAGCAGAGATGTTGGGATCTCATCTTTTCCCTTTGTCATTCTGATAAGAGAAAAAGATGTCCACAGACGGAGCCAACTGGTGTCACTCAGATTTCACCCTGAAATCTGCGACTACCCTATCCAAAAAAAATTCGTACTTTTAAAATAATGGGTCGTTTGTTGTTTTTATTGCCTGAAAGTTCTTGTATTGCGTCAAAATAATCCTAAAGTGCCATATTAGCCTTTTTCGCCAAATACCCAGATGCCCAAAATTGTTTTATTCTGTCGTCGGGATTTGTCTGCGGGAAATTTGTATTTAATTATTTTGAGCCCCGTATGAGGCTATTTGCGCTCTGTTTTAACTCTATTATGAGCAAATATGTTATTATTCCTATGTACCAGAAGGATTTTAACTTATTTTAAGTTTTGGGCTTTATTTGTAACTTTTGGCAATTTTTCGTGTTTTTGTGGTGTCCCGTTTTGTTTTCTGTAAAATTTCTCTGGAACAACTCCTTTGCCGGGTAAGCCCGATTTTTGGCCTGGAGCAGCTAGAAAACATATACGCACATTATGCCCGGAGGAAGTCGCCATCGGAGGTTTGGATCACTGGGAAAAAGTGAAGTCGTGCACAGAAAAGCCCCTGCGGGGATGGGTGCATTTTTGGAAAACAAAGGATTTAAGCTGCGATGGGAAAAATATAAGCCACAGGCAGGGTGGGAATTTTATACCTGCCTGGCAGGGTACTTTTTCCCATGTTATAAAAATCACTTAAGTGGATCACGGGGTTTTGGTGCCTGCCTGGC
This sequence comes from Taxus chinensis, assembly GCA_019776745.2. NCBI lineage: Eukaryota > Viridiplantae > Streptophyta > Pinopsida > Cupressales > Taxaceae > Taxus > Taxus chinensis. The sequence goes on from CM034155.1 coordinate 438,100,045, forward strand.
AGGGTAAAGCATCCCGTTATCAAAAAATTCTTAAAAATAGAATTACATGTGCAAAAAAGTGCGCCCCCTTTGGTGAGAGATTAAAAGAATTAAATTTGATTATTTTTATTAATCTTTCTTCTCAAAAAGTGCGCCCAAGCTTAGAGGAGGTCAACAAGTCAAAGGTGGAATAAAAGAAAGGAATTAAATTTATTTAGTCGCTGCCCCCTTCCTCTCAAAAAGTGCGCCCCATTTGGGCATTATTTAATGTTTTTTGAAGCATTAAAACATTAAATTAATTTCTATTTTCAGTGGCTATGGTCAAAGCACACTGTGGGGCTTGAGTGAAGTGCTGTGCGAACGATTAAATTGGATTAATTTAATTTATTGGATGGCTGTCCTTAAACATGCTATTTTTAAAAGAGAAAAACATGATTTTTAATTAACTAATTACCTTTAATTGTTAGGGCAATTATTAATTATAGAATTGTGAAGGTTATATAAGCATGGGCAGCCATATGGGTGAATAATTTAATTCACAGGTAAAGAATTGCAGCTAGGAGGAAAAGTGCGCCCCCATTAGAAGAAGGATTTTGTTCAGACAAAGTGCTAACAAGGCTAAAAGCTTCCAGATTTGGCACATGCTTTGGAGAAGGTTGATCTTCATCTACATAGTTGTTTTCACAGGTGTTACAGGAGCTCAGGTGTTGATTGAAAGGATTCATGCTCTCTTTATGTGCAAATTAAACACCAATTTTTGGGGCAGCAGACTTGAAAAGTGCAGATTTTTATAATTTAAATTCACTATTCATGCTCCGGTGGCCACGTTTGTCTGAATAAATTGTAGGAATTCATTACAGGTGCTTTACAAAAGAAAAGGAGTTTTTATCAATGTCCAATACATTACAAATATCCTCAGAATCTGAAGAATTGTCCAGATCTGCACCAGTATTGAAGAAATCCGGCCAAGTTAGAAGAAAAAGAATTATTCAGACAAAGATAGACAAAGCCATGGCGAAAAGAGATGAAAAAGAGAGCACGATTGATTCATGCATTGCTTCCAAACTTTCAGACATAGGAGACACAGATCTAGGCCCAAAACCTCTTTCTGATTTGATTGATAGATCCAGAGCTGGAAAGACTTCACTCATGCGTGCGGTCAAAAGTAGCGGAATTATCCGAGCTGTAGCTTTCCCATGTACAGCGCAATTGCCAGAGTTCGTGATGGAGTGTGCTAGATCTTATCATCCTTCATCCAGGTCAGTGTGTGATGTTGCGGGAAAGACAATAATTCGTTTGGATGCGGAATTCATCAATTATTGTCTGAAGATTCTAGTGCGAAAGGTGGTGACTTCTATTAGCATTCAGGATGCTGACAGTAGATGGGAGAAACATAGCACTGATTGCGTGAGCATAATGAACAGCCAGTTCATGAAGAAGCCTAGATCGCCTTCCAAGTTCCCGAGAACTCTTCCACGATCCAATTTGGTGCAGGAGGCAGATGATGTCGTCAAATTGATATGCAGGTTGAATGGCGAAGAAAATGCCTACACTTTCCGTACATGGATGTATGCTTTCATCGGGACCATTGAAATCAACAAGGTTGATTCTATAATCAATTGGTCGGAAATTATTAGCAGCAACATCAGTGAGCAACTTCGGAACGTGAAGCGTACTTTCAGCTTCAAGATGACTTCATACTTGGTGTATGCTGCAGCTTCACAGGGTGTCTTTTCCAAGCTGGATAGATGTGGTTTTCTTTCCAAGGAACCCATTTTCGAGTGCTACCCACATCTTACTGTACCTGCGTGCGAGAAGGACTTCAAAGTGATCAACGATGACTTCTTCTATGATTTCATCTGTAGGCTAGACAAAGACTTGAAGACTCACAGGGTAAGCAAGGAAGCGTGAAGACTCACAGGGTAAGCAAGGAAGCGTGGGAAGCAGTGTCCAAGATTGGCAGTTTATTCATCCAGTTTGCAGATTTCACATACCTTAGGGTTACGAGCTTTTCCGGAGAACCTATAAAGATGCCCAGGTATCCAAGAGATAGAGAGATCGCCATGGAGCTGAGCAGGCAACTCATAGAGTTACACGACCTTCAGTTGAAACGGCACAAGTCTACGGGCTTCTTCCCAATCACTGTGGGATATTACAGTTGCATCAGCATTCACAGAGCTTGAGGGATGGAAGCACAAATGTTATCCGAGTATGAGAAAGAGTTCTTCCCTGCACGGCTTAACTTCGATCCATTTGGAGTAGCCAGGAAGACAATCTCCCAGGAGTACGCACATGTGCCTTCGTTAGAAGATTTCTGGATGAAGTGTAGAAGTGAGTACGAGGTTAGAAAGAAAGATTTCAGCAGGCTATCAGCAAAGCAAGTGTTCAACTTTGGACTAGCGCGGATACCTGCGGATCTTAAAGATGATGGGAACGTGGTACTTGACACTTACCATCAGATGGGAGGAGATAAAGTTGTACTGCAGGATAACATTGGTGGCTTCCATTCAATTGAAGAGAGATCTGGAGCTGTGTTGGTGAATACTTCGAACTGGTTGCTAATGAAGGGATACTACCTTGATGAAGTATTGATGAATCAAATCACGGGCAACTTCAGCGCAGGAGATTCCCTCAAATGAAAGCATGAAGGAGAAAGCAGCAGAAGGTCTGAGAAGTTGAAAGTACACAGAAGATCTCAAGAGAAAGAAAAGACCACGTCTACGACCATAGCTTTGACTCCGACTTCTTCGGTACCCAGAAGATCACCAACTATTGCACCGCAGCAGCAGGATGCTTCCATGCCTTCATTAAAACCGGCGATGTTTGTTTTCTCTCCGCAGCCACTTCGTTCAGCACCCGTTCCGGAGGAGATGTTGAAGCTGCAGATGACGGAGTTCGAAAGAGATTTTTGCTTGGATGTTTCAGAAGATGGCAGCCATGACACTGTGGCACTTTCTGACGGAGAGGATGCAGAGCGGGAGATGGTAGTGCACTCAGCGACTTCTTACTCCCCGAGAAATAACTTCTCAGGATGGTTAGCTTTGCAGTTGGTTCCGGAAGCAAGAGTAGAGACAAACTTAGAGGAGCATGACTTGCAGCTACTTCAGGATCTGAGCAGAAGAGACAAAAGGCCTAAAGTTGCTAAAGCAATTTCTAGGTTGATCATCAAAGATTCGGGAGAGAAGGTTGCTGAGATATCAATTCCGGTGGAAGGAAAGATAGAAGAGGAGCTCATGGCAGAAGATGTGACGGTGACTAAAATACCACTCGGTCAAGCTACCACTAAAGGATTGAAGCAGGATAGGCAAACGTTGCTGGACGCTTTGTTCCTTAGGCTTGACAGTGAAAAGGCGGAGAAAGAAGAGCTGCAGAAGCAAATATCTCAATTATGTGAGATCATAGCCAAGGTTGCTAAACCTTCCATTCAGCCCATTTCAGAGCAGGTGAGTGATCATCTTATGTAGGAAATGGAAGATGCAAGCAATCAAGTAAAGGCTATTGACGAGTGGAAGGATCTGATTATTCGTCAAGCTTCTGTGCAACTTGGGGAAGTGTCAGCCCGCCTAAAGGTTATGAAAGATGCAGCAAATCAACTAAAGCAACTGATGGAAAGCATAGAAGGCATGAATACAGTAGCAGAGAGTAACTTGAGTATTTTGGCCGAGATCAACAAGCTACTGGGAGATGTGTTGGTTGCAAAACAAATTGTACCAGATGGATCAGTCGAGAAGGGGAAGCAGCTAGAGTTTGCAGTATCTTTCCATTTGGATATCTGCAGAGTTTTGTTGAAAAGGATGCAGGTGCTTGAGAGTAGAACATTAGATTTACCAGACAGTAGTGTTTCTTTCACTGAGGAAAGAGTGGATGGAGGTGTTACTTCATACGTGCGGATCGTTTCTAACGAGGTGCATGATTCCCTGGAAGGTTCTCTTCTGATGGTGCAAAAGAGAATTGATAAAGCTACCAAGCCTTTCACGATGAATTCTATCAATAGATTGGTGGCGCTGCAGGCAGACATTGTGAGATTCGGGCCGAGTTTGGAAGAGGTGGAAGCATGCAGCAAAGTGTTGAATGAAGGGTTGCTGCAGTTCAGGACAGAGAAGGAAGCAGTGGCTAAAACAGATGGAATGATGCTGAATTATATGTTCGACAAGTATATCAGATATCAAAACAAGAAGAAGATGTAAACATTACAGCTGGCATGACTTCTTCTATTCTTTCTTCTTCTATTTTCTATATTCCCGGATGAAATTGTAAAACTTCTAAGTTATTAGTTTTGCAACCATTACTTGAAGTCATGTGGAACTATTCTATTAGTTAAGTGATACATGTGTCACTTAAGAAGAAGTTAGTTGAGGATGATTGCCAAATGTCATCTTTACCTGTTGTTCATACTTTACTTCAGTTTGAGTCTTCTATTTGTACTTTCCCTTCTACATTCTATAAGTAGGAGAAGAACCTCCGAGTTAATGATCGATCAGAATTTATAAGAATAAATCTTGTGTTCTAGACTTTGTGCTGAACCCCTAAGAGCCACTTGTTGCAGAGGAATACAAAGAAGTAGGTTTCCGGAGAACTTTGTGTCATGGCGTACTGTGTTTCTTGCTTTTAAATCTTAGATCTTTTAAGTAAACTTTGTGTTATTTTAGATCTGGATCTAGAACTGCCTTTTCTTTATAATTCTGTGTGTTCAAATCTATTAAGTTTCTTCTATGTGCATGCAATTAGCTCTGCTATCTACTAATTGGGATGCACATCTTCCTTATTTCTTCTCTATAATTCCTTTACTTCCTTCTTCTATAGCTTTCCTTTCTTAAACAGCTGCTTACTTGCTGCAGAACTTCTTATTTATGGTTCATGAACTAAGTGGTTAAAGTAAAACCCCCTGATAGATTATAACACATTTATATTGACAAATCTGACACGGGAGCCTCACCGGTTAAATGAGGGAGATTTATCTCATGACTGCCTAGGTTTGATGCTATGCAGAAAATCTAGCCAACACAATGTTTCATGAGGACTATTAGATGGTAGTGCAAGTATTCAAGAGCAGCTATTTTTGATTGAGGCAGAGACGAAATGTTCAGAGAAAATTGTAAGAAGGGATAGAGTGAAAAAAATTGAAAGTGCTGCTGAAATGTCAGTCTTGGTAGTAGTGGATTAGCAGACTGAAAAGGATGAACAATAAAGAAGGAGAACAACCTTCTCATCATCTTCATGATGCTATGATTGATGATATATAACAACTTGAAGAGGCTGAATTTTTTTTAGATCAGTTTCAAATTGTCAAAAGGAATATACAACAAGTTATAGAGGCAGATCAGTTCTCAGAACATCCTTCAAAACTGCTTCAGAAAGAACCTGTAATTGAAAATAAGGTTCATTTTTCAGTACAAGACAAGAAGATTAGCTTTTCAACTATTTGGAGGCCATGTCCTATTCGGTATCTCGTTGGTTCACAACATGCCACGGCAATACCAGAATTCATGCTCATATCAAAGCCTAAGAATGAGTGTTAGATACTCAACAATCAGTTCCAAAGCCCTTCAGAATAGTTTGCAAATCAATTAGAAAGATTTTTGTGTTTTGGGCTAAGTTTTGGAACAAATTCAAGGTACACATCCCATTTCAGTTTTGTCATGCTACTTGTTTTGCAAGTTGAATTCATCGTCTCAGTTTTAGAGAAAAGGAAGCTATTTTTCATTCCCTGTCTCAGGTTTTATTTAGCCTCAATTTGCAACCGGTTAGAATAGGGTAGATTATTATTTCCCTTTCAATAAATGTAGTTCATGCACATTGCATTTTTCAATTCAATAAGTGCATTCGTGGACATGATCTGGTTCACCAAATCCTTTCTAGTTTGGGTGTTTTTTTGGGAAAAGGCATGTTTTTGTTGTATGAATTTGACTCCATGCCCAATGGACAAGAGCAAGGCACTAATCTATAAGTTAGCAAGAAGCTTTCCCCATAGGATCGTCAGAATTGTTGACATTTTTCAAACCCTGTGCGAAAAATGTCAACTCGAATTGGTGGAGTTACGAGTTTGGCTATGTTTGGGATAGCCATCTTGGAAAAAGATATAGTTTTTAATTTTTTTGGTTTTGGACAGTTGGAAGTCATTTTAGATTAAAATTACAACTTGGGTACAGTTAAAGAACGCCATGACTCATAGATGCAACCATTCCATTTGAAACCCTCGTAAGAACTGTGTAACAGCGGTAAATGACCATTACAGGGCCCCGCGAAAGGTAGGAAGGGCAACATGTATCAGATGTGAAGTTCTGAAAGCTGCAGATAGGTTGTAGCTTTAAAGGACAGGGTGAACAATAAATTTCAGTTATCCAATGAACATCAAAAGGTACATTTGATTTTAATTTATTTTCATAATTAAGTGAATTATTTAAGTGTTTTGAGTGTACAAGTTCATTATTATCCATTCAAATGAAAGAAAGTACATAATGAAAAGATATACATCTCATTACATGAAAATAGTTCATCTATTCATATGGAATAAAAGTACACTGAACCCACACAAGCCGTGGAAATAACTTTGAAATCAAGTGCATGCAATAAAAGGACATATACGTAAAGTTATGAACAAAGAAAGGATGAAAGATCCATCGTTGCCTGGATTTTCATCAATTTGGGTTGAGTTTGTCTTCATTGCCCCTCTCCACCATCTTCACCATTTACTGCATTGTACTTGAGAAGGGAAATAAAGGATCGTGAAGGCTCCGGATTTCATGCTTGTTGTATTCACTGCTTTGAATAAGTGTGCTTTCAAATAATGAACTTGAAATCCATATATAATGAATAAAGAAGCATTTACACAATATACAATTTGGGACCAGTGAAAAAGAAGGACCTAACAACATTTTTCATCTTCCTTTCTCATTCCAAGTAAGTAAAGACACAGTTATGACGATGAAAAGAAAAGTTAAAAGCTTGAAGTTTAAAAGGTACAATCAATTTCAACATATAGGAACAAATACAGAATATCATCATTCGAAAGCAGAAATGGAGCTCAAATTTTCTGTATCGTTTATTAAGATCAAAAGTATGCATTTTCATTATAAACTGAAATGGACTATGTAAGGAAACATTTCAACTCAGAAACATTGATATAGATTCATGAATATTAAAGACTTACATCTTGAAGTATAGTCTTAAAGTACAAAGATCATGGTAGTAAGGAAGAAGAGTAAGTAATAGAACTCAACAATTAACATAGAGTTGTCAAGTCCTCAAAAACCCATCATATTCAGAACAGAAAGTGAGAACCCAGAACGAGCTTCAACTCAAGATCTCCATGATAACTACGAAATCATAGAGAAGATACAAAAGGGACCTAATTATCAGTGTCATGAAATTCAAAATGGAAAATGACGAAGCAGGTTACAATAGCAAGAGATCAATACTTACCATTCTGCATCAAGACAATTATGTTAATAGCACAAATCTGAGCTCGTAGAGGCTCAACAATGAATCCAAGAACACATAACTCATAGATTCCTTCTCAACAAAGAATACGAGCTCTAAGATTTCGAACCCATTAATTTTTTCCACAGAAATTTTCAGTCATAGAACAAGAAAACACATGATTCATAGAACCATCATAAGATGCCTAGATCCAATGCAAAGTGAGTAACATAGCAGCTAAAGCAATATTACAAGCCGATTATTGGCCATGACCACAATAGCACACTCAGAAGGCATCTACTTTCGAAAGGAGTAAACATTTTACAAACCCTATACACTGAGGAATGCTTGAAATCAGGAGAAATACGCCTGCTCCGAATTACAAGCAGAGGGTCTGACGTATTTACAAATGTTCTCGGGTGGAGCAACTATCATGCAGATCAAATCTACAGGGAAAGGAACAATCACACCCATCTGAGAACATAATTTTGACCAGATCTACAGCTCACGAAAAGTGATTAGGAATGGTGGCCACACATCGAATATTTCTACATATTTCCTTCCATAGAAGCCTCCGACAAAACATTCAAAGGATATGAGATCTCAGTTTTGACCAAACAGAACTCATAAGCATTTGAAAGAAAGTGTCGACGAACTCTTACAATGGATCATAGAGCACAAGCATCAAACGCAGTTAGTATAAGGTCAGCTAGAATCGAATATAGCAAGGTATATAAAAATGTGAAGTGAGTTTCAATTGTAGAGGCCATATCAAAGGTTCCTATAATCGATAGTCATAAACCCTGCCAGGAAAACTGACATTCAAGTAAAAATTTTCCAGGGCTTCACCCATAGACCCAAGAACTAGAATGGAGTGATCATTGAGGTTGAATGATCTTCAAAGCAAATAATAGAATTGAGAGAAAATGAACAGGTTAAAAAACTTAAGATCTCAAACACGTCCAAATTAGGAATTCAATGACCACGAATATGCAAAGGACATAGAGAAAACCCTATGGTCGTACCCTAGGGATTGAGTCTCCAATATCACCATAAAACCATCATGAAGTCAGTTAATGAAACTTGGCCATGGTTAAATAGCTAACTTCAAAACTACAGATCCATAATGGTTCCAGATTGATCAAGGTACATTGTAATCAATGATCAAGAAGTAGTCATGAGATCAATGTTAACTTAACCAAGATCATGGTCACCAAGGTATTTCATGTGTCAAAGCCAAAAAAACAGCAAACTCAGGACTCAAGTAGAAGTTAAGAATAGCCACCGACAAAGAATATGGAGGGGTGATGCCATCGTAACAAGGAGGGCAACGACCAAATTATTTGAGCAGAAATTATTACTATTTGACATACCAGAGTCTAGAAAAGGATCTGACTCAAAGTCAAAAGCAGGTCCTCACAAATTTATTGTAAGACAAGCTGACGATCATTATGTTCAAATAAATGATCAAACCAAGCTTGGATTCCATGGTTAGGATAAAACTATAATCTGAAGTGTTATCCAACATCCAACAGATGAAAATATCTATTACAGCAGCTTAGTCATGTGGAATCTATTCACAACAGGTCAGAGAAGAACTGGAGCTATGTTTGCCACCTTCTAATTCATGAAGTTGTCTAATTATTTCAAAATCATGGCAAATATGCTAAGTCCACAAGATTGGCCAAACCAATGATAGCCCTTAAATTGTCAACTTGCAAAGGGTGGTTCTCATATTAGAGGAGCTTAAAACAAAGGTAGATTAGATCTTGCCAAGGTTGAAATGTCACCCATGTGACCACTAAGAAGACATGCATGGAGATTTCAACATCAAAACCTAGAGCTTGCGAGGTGGTCCCCATCAAGTGGATGCAATGTGGATGAATTATTCTATAGCAATATTGCAAGTATTAATATTTATTTTGTATCACTCACAGGGAAATGCATTTCTTGCATGCCTTTAGCAAAAGGACAGAACAGATAATAAGACTTTAAAATTCTGCATGCACCTAGAAGGAGATTTGCTCATCAAGCAAGGTTTATTATTAGAAAATTATTCACCCATTATTTTCTTAAAAATAGAAAATTCAACTTCAGTTTGACTGTATGTAATCAAAGGCTATTAATGCCTCTTTGTACTAGATTGCTTTATTTTATTCCTTTATTTATTATTAAATAAAGGATAAAAATAGAATGCATGGGCAAGTACAACCTTAGTCTATTTTTAGGAAGGGTGGGTGAATCAATTTTGCTATATCTTGTGAGCCTTGGCAAAGCACAAGGAGGACTTTTTAGATATAGGAGTGTTGAAGCAATTTTCTACCAGTTTTTCCCTTTGAATGTGAAGTATTTTTTTCCTTTCCAATTATTTGCAGTCTTGTGTATGTTTTCCATTAATCTTGTGAATGTTGAATTCCCTGATTAATCATCTTACCCTATTGCAAATTCAGTAATCTTTGGATGATATTAATGTGTATGTGTAACTTAGCAGTATTGTTGTGATTCTATCCCTCAATACATCAAAGTGTTTACCCTTAATTATCTTCAGAAATCTGTTGGCCTATGCATCAGAATTTCATTCCATATCAATTGTGCATGTACTCAATTAAAGACCTCATACAAGTTTGGTGTATCACCTTAGTTTTAATTCATTTTTTTACAGTCATATTTTACCCTTAAACTCGAGAAATCAGTTTAGGATACATCAATAATGAACCGACATTGATACCAGAGACTCACCTCAAAATAGGTATACCCACAGACCTGAGGTGTTTCCATTGTATCTACGAAAGAGAGATAAAATTTGCAAGCTTAGAACACCTGCAACCATCTCTCTACAAGGTGCACTTTCGAGAGATAACAGTTCCATTAATATAAAAATGCCAAGGGGTTCCCTCATGGTTACATTCCCTATGGCCTCTTTTTTCAATTTATTTTCTTCTCTCCATCATAAAGTCTCATCCATACCTAGTCTTGTTTTGTTGGTTTTGATCTTAGACTTATTGATTTTTACTATTTGTGGGTTTGGTTTGAATGTGAGGTTGATAAATCATATTTTACGAATTTCAATTTATCCATTTTAGATCACTTAATCAGTTTCAAACTCCCAAAGGTCCAACGAATAGAAATCATCCTGGTGTCTCAATATCCATGTCATGATATTCATATACAAGGTCATAACAGAAATCTTGATAACATTGTTGGTTTCAAATTATCAATACTTTAAGGAATCAATATTTACTATGATTCATCTTTGTAAATCAAACTGTTCTTTTCATCTTTTTATAAATCAGACTATTATTTTCATCATCAACAAGAATAAAATACTCCTTCCAACCTAATGGTTCAAATTTTAGTGTGTTGGATTGATTATGATGGAGTAATACTCCTTCCAAAAAACTAATTTAAATCAAAACTCTTATTTGCATATTTTTTAAATGTTTTTGGTCCCATAGGTAGAAATCTTCACTTCTTAATTTCATGGACCTCCTATACAATCTTCAACTTAGTTTTAAACTTTGAATTGAGGCCTTCATTAGACCATATCTTTTTTTATTGAAATCACAAGATGATTCTCAATCTTAAAGAGAAATTCCTTCAATTTCTAGTTATATGTCCTCACTGAACCAAGTTGTCTACTAAGGATAACGAGCAACAAGTTTAGGAATTGGAACCCTCGAGTCTATTATTTCATGTCCTTTCCACCTACTACTGCTAGGATCCTGCATGGCTCCTCTTTTAACAGTTTTGGAGGTCAGCTAATAACCTCTTAATGTGTAGGCTCTTGTACAATTCCTTTATGCTTGGGGTCACCGTGATGTTTAGATGTTTCTGCATAAATCCAAGCTTCTTGTTAACATTGAAGAGTAGTAGATTTAAGAATTGAAACCCTTAAATCTAATGTTGATCTTCAACCTCAACAAGCAACTTAAAATTATGAAGTCTTTTGGTAGCATTCTGGAGCTACAAGTTCTCTTGCATCGCCTCGGCCTCTAAGATATTAATTTTAAGGGTCCTCTTCTGCCATAAGTTATAGACATTTTTTCATTAGCAGAGTTGCTTTCTAAGGTCGATGAGCAGAAGGTTTGAGAATTGGAACCCTACTAAAACTTGAGCAAATAAATTACCTCTAATGTGATTGAAATTTCCACTGGTAGGTATTGCAAGTATTTAAGGGCCAAATAGGGTTTATCGGACCACCTGGTAACGGAATTCAACTTTGGCTCTTGGTTTCAACATTAGAACACTTGATCTTTGGCTGCCATAAATGGAATATATAAACATTTAAATTTTATATTTCAAACTTTATATCTCTCAATTGGACACACTCAGCAAGGATGTGGCTTCCATTCACATCCATAGCCTTCAACCATATTTAGTCATGGATGTTATCTACCCTGAAGATTTCCACTAATGGCTGGCACTAAAATACTAGTAACTCCCCATGAATATTTATCAATATATTGTGTCCCATGTCCCTAATGAGAAATTTAACACAGATGTTATTTAGTAATTTGTTGAGGTATCAAAAGAAATTCATGCAAGTAAATAAGAATAGCTTGGAGAACTAAGAAAAAAAGATGAATTTTTTTATAACCATTTATTCGTCTAACGGGATAATTTGGATTTGATGTGACTTATCGTAGCCTCTCATAGTTGATAACTACTCTGTGTCTAATGGAAACACAAATATTTCATAGCAAATATCCCTTCCTAGTATCCAAAATATCCCTTTTATGTTGAGTTCATATATTTAAGAACATGACATGGGATTTGGTTTGATTAAATTGTTGTCTAAAAACTGTTTGAAATATGTTCATGATTTTTTGCAGGTTGTTGATTTCTTTTAGGGGGAGGCATGCAAAAATTAATAAATATGTAAGGGCTGATGGGGTCTCCCTATCAAAGTCACTGGGTCACTCTAAACTAATTACCCAAAGTATCCATTAAACTTTGTATCCAGTTGATGACCTACCCATGAAATCCAAAGGCTTGAAGAGTTGTACCTATAAAATTCCAATTACATCTGTCAAAATATTTGGGAATATCAAGTTTAATGTCATTGAGTTTTAAGAATGCGAAAAATTTCTTTGTTGGTTGTATTTATTGCAGAGGAGATATCCAGTTTAATGTCATTGAGTTTTAAGTGTTGATTGAGAGGTAGAGATTAGGTTTCCAAGTAAAGATCACAGTTCAAGTAGATCACGTTGCAGGGAGAAATTGGCTTTTCCATATGTTTCCATGTGTTAATTTAGGAATAATGATGTTGTAAATAGATAATTTATTCCCACATGTTTTTGTTTTTATTAGGAAAAGAAAAAATCAACTTACTTTTTCATGCATATGTTAGTTTTAATTAGATGTTCCTATTTTTAGGATAAAAGAAAATAAATTAAATAGCTTTGTTTAGATGAAAAAAATCATGAGTTATTTGTAGATGATAGTTCTTTTTAAGATTTTCTATTTTCAGAGTTGAGTGTTCTATTGTTAGAATAAATTCATCTATACATTGGAGGCAATTGTAAGTGTCTTAATACACACATAGATTGTATTGAGTTGAAGCTCTGACAAAGAAGAGTATATATGTGCACAGAAGCGTTTATTTTAGCTTGGAATACGTTGTTTATTTGAAATATTCTTTATTTTATTTGTGTCGTTCGTTGTTTTATTTTCCTAATTTCTACCAATTGGTATCATAGAGTGGTTTTTCAGTAGGTTTCTGATTGACAACAAGATATGGCTTCTATATACAATCTGCAGACACCACAATGTAAAGGAAATAATTATGAGTATTGTTCATTAAGCATGAAGGCACTATTTAGATCCCAGGATGTGTGGGAAATTGTAGAGAACGGGTATATAGAGCCCAAAGATGGAGCATCATATAATGCACTCTCACAGGGGAAAAAAGACACTTTAAAGGAATTAAGAAAGAAATATGGAAAAAATCTTATCTGTATTCATCAATTCATGCATTGAAGCATCCTACCTAGAGTGGGAGTGACCAATAAAGCACAAATAGCATGGGATACTCTCTAAGTTGTGTATCATGGTAAAGAGAAAGTAAAAACCAAAAAGCTACAACTACTTTGAAGGGATTTTGAAAATATGTCATTGAAATATTTAGATTCCATAGAATCATTTTGTACTTTTGTAGTTGGTTTGGTCAATCAAATTAAATACCATGGTGACACTATTGAAAACAAAAGGATTATTGAAAATTTTCTTAGACATTTGCCTACAAAATTTGATCCTTTGGTAGTTGTTATTGAAGAAAATAAAGATATAAGTCAATTTTCAATTGATGAGTTACATGCATACCTAATAAATCATGAACAGAGGTTGAATAGATCACATGTAGTTGTAGATAAAAAAAATTCATTACATGTATCAATAATTTGTGGAAGAGGAAGACGAAGTTTCAGCCCTAGAGGCAGAGGAAGAATTTCATCTAGAGGATGCAACAACGGTCCATCAAACTCAAGTGGAAGAGGACATAGTCAAGAGCACAATCATAATCAATTTTCTGGTCAGAGACTGGATAAGTCACATGTGCAGTGTCACTCTTGTAAGAGATATGTGCACTATTCTTATGATTACAGGAAAAAGAAGTATGATCAGAACAAGCAGAATCAAAATCAGGTTGGGAGCTCTACACCAAGCTCCATGTTTATAGCATGCACAAATATTTCTAAAGCATCACCTTCTTTATTGCATATTGAGTGTGATCCATCACAAGTGAATCTTAGTGATGTATGGTATTTGGATTTTGGTTGCAGTAATCACATGTCATGTAACTTAGATTTAGTTTCTAATTTGGATGACTCAATAAAGACAAATGTTACCCTTGGAAATAATAATGCAGTGTCTGTGAAAGACAAATGAAAAATTAATATTCTAACTAAAAAGGGGGAGCAAACTATTATGCATGATGTTTATTATGTTGCAGAGTTGAAGTGCAATCTTATGAGCTTTGGTCAATTGGTATAAAATGGATACAAATTTTACATTGAAGACAATGCATGTGTGATCATTGAATAAAGCTTGAAGTACTTAGCTAATTGCTAAAGTGCAGATGATAAGCAATAGAATGTTTCTTTTGAAGATTAGAGAATTTGTTTTTCAATCAATTGAAAAATATGAATCATGGCTATGGCATCTCAAGTTTGGTTATTTAAATTTTATAGGTTTGAATTTGTTGCATAGAAAAAATATGGTAAAAGGTTTTCCTTTGATTTAGAAACCAGAGAGAGTTTGTGAAAGTTGTATTTTGGGGAAGCAGCACAGAGAATCCTTCCCAGTTGGAAAAACATCAAGAGCAAGTGCACCACTTGAAATTGTTCACTCATATTTATGTGGACTTATGCAAACAACTTTTATTAGAGGTTTCTCTCATTTTATGACATTCATTGATGACTATACAAGGAATACATGGGTGTAGTTTTTGAGACATGAATCAAATTCTTTTGTTATATTTCAATAGTTCAATTAATTAGTGGTAAAGCAAAGTGGGTACTACATCAAAGTTCTAGGGATAGACATAGGAGGTGAGTATGTTTCCAATGCTTTTCTAATTTTTTGCAAATATCATGGTATACACAAGCAATTTACTACCAGGCATACACCACAGCATAATGGTGTGGCAGAGAGAAATAATAGAACCATCATGGAGATGGCGGGAAGTATGATGAAGGAAAAACATCTTTCAAATGAATATTGGGTAGAAGAAGTTGAAATTGTTTTTTACATTTTAAACAGGTGTCCAACAAAAATCGTCGAAACATGGTTCCACAACAAGATTGGACTAATAAGAAACACAATGTTTCTCATTTTCAAATCTTTTGTTTTGTGGAACATGCACATGTTCATGATGAGATAAGGAATAAGTTAGACAATACAGGAGAAAAGTGCATATTTTTTAGATATTCAGAGAATACAAAATCTTACAAGTTGTTTAATCTAGACACTAGAAAATTCATAATCAACATAGATGTACAATTTGCTAAAAATGAGGCACGGGATGGAATTATTGAGAGAACAATCAATGTAGCAGAAGTTATTCCTCATGATGATATGGCAGATGACACTATAAAATAACAAGGTATTGTATCTTCTTTAAATCTTGGACATGCACCAAAAGTTGTAGCAAAATCTACACCTGCATCTAAAGCTAAGAGTTCTCCAAGATTTCAATCATCTTAAACCATGCAAGAGACACTAAAAGAACACCAGAAAAAAATACTTCAATACAAAACATTCCATCGTCTAATAGCCCTTTGCAACAGAAAACAAGAAGTCTTAGTGAGATTTATGATGTTGATACATATTTTTCAGTTTTTGTATTGTTTTCTCAAGCTACAGATCCAATATTTTTTGAAGAGGCTATAAACAATGAATTTTGGGTTCAAGCCATGGAGGATGAGATAAATGCCATAGAGAAGAATCATACATGGGAATTGGTATATCTTCCAAAAGGAAAGGACGTGATAGGAGTGAAGTGGGTCTACAAGATAAAATATATTGTTGATGGTAAAGTACAAAAAATAAAGCAAGGTTGGTCACAAGAGGTTTTTCATAGTAATATGGAGTTTATTAGAATGAAATGTTTGCACCAGTAGCACATTTAGACATGGTAAGAATGGTTTTAACAATTGCAGCTCAAAACAAATGGCCTATATATCATATGGATGTAAAATCAAAATTCTTGAATGGTTTTCTTGAAGAGGAATTTTATGTGAATTAACCAAAATATTATGAGATAGAAGGTCATGAAGGAAAGGTATACAAGTTGATAAAAACTCTCTATGGTCTCAAGCAAGCACATAGACATGAGATATCATTTTATTAGGGAGTTGGTTAATAACAAGGAAATTTGTATTGAATTTTACAGATCCAAAGATTAGTCTGTTGATATTTTTATGAAGTCTTTTGGAAATAAAGTTTTCGATTATTTGATAAATTCCTTGGGAGTTTGTGATCAAGAATATGTCAGATATGAAAGTGCATACTCATCTCCAGAATAATTAAAGTTTGAAGGCCAAAATTAAGGGGGAATGTTGGAAATAAATCATTTCTCCCCACATTTTTTTGCTATTATTAGGAAAATAAAAAAACAATTTACTTTTCCATGCATACGTTAGTTTTAATTAGATGTCCCTATTTTTAGGATAAAATTAAATAAAACAAATAGCTTTGTTTACATGAACAAAAGCATGTGTTATTTGTAGATAATAGTTCTATTTTCAGAGTTGAGTGTTCTATTGTTAGAAGAAATTCATATGTATATTGAATGTAATTATAATTTTTTTATATACACACATATTGTATTGAGCTAAAGCTCTGAAAAAGAAGAAGATATATATGCACAGAAGTGTTTATTTGAGTTTCGAATACTTTTTTTATTTGTAATATTCTTTATTTTATTTCTGTTATTCATTGTTTTATTTTCCTAATTTCTACAATGATGAGAGTCATGACATTCATTTTTTTAAACATTTACTTATTTTGATGGGACTCCTCAACCACAACAATAAGTTCCCCTTTCAGAAGTTCCCAACGATGTCAATAGAAAATGGTGGAAAACCCAACAGATCAAGGATAGAGGAAATCTGCATAACTTTATCATTAAAAACTATGTTTTATTTATTCAGAAAAGAAAATATTTGAAGATATGAAACTTATATACATTAGTTAGATATTGTAATACCATAGCAATCGATAACTTATTGGAACTTATATTCACACACTTAATTTTTTTTTCTAAAGATTCACTATACATCAAATCAGATGGAAAATGTGAATTAATCATGAAAGATACACTAGGAGTGACATATTGGACTTATTTTTATTCCGCTTGTTATATTTTGGAAAAAAACAAGTGTTTGATGGATCATGGGTCACAGTTGGTAGATTGATGAGAAACATTTGTTACGGTAATTTTTAAGACTATGCCACAAAAAATTTCAAACTATGCCACAAATTTTTTTAGCACAATACAATAATTCCATAACTCTGTTATGGTAATTTTAGAACTACAAAATTATCGAGACTATGCCACAATAATTTTCCAAAATGGCCACTACAATAATTTACAAAGCTCTGCTACAATATTTTTAGGATGCGAAATCAATAATATGTAGCAATTCCCTTCCTAGATCATATTCATCTAGTGTGCCCCATTTATTATTAACTAGCCCATCGAACTCTTGCTCACCATGCCAATGCATAATAAACTCTTATTGGAAGGATTTATTAGCCGCAACATGGTTCAAATTTTTTGGAATGGAAAAATAAGGAAGATAAACATCATCAAATGGCTCCAAATAATTCACATCCATGTCATCATTCCCACCAGATTAAGATTGAGAAACAGATGTACCAACACATACCCAAATTAAATTTAATCATTAAAGGAACTACTATTAGTTATTTATTTTATCTAAAAATCCAAGAAAACTTAGCATTATCATCTCCAATAAACTATTACCTACAGATGAATATGACAAAGTTAGCATTGACTGGTTTGCAGATAGATCATAAGTTATTGTTTTGTAAAGTCTCATCTTATATTGAAATGGCCATTCCTCTACTTGTTTTGGGGCGATCTCCCTTTCCAACTCAGAAATAAGGGAAGCAACCTCCCTTTCATTAAGCCCATCTGCACATCCCCAATTACACTAATCAATAAATTAATTTAACTTTTTTACCATTTATTGTACTAAACTAGTACAAATATACCTGCATATGAAGATGTCAAATTTGGGATGGATTGATTTACAGAAAATGTGTTCATCACTAGATTGTAGAATTTTATATTGCTAGGTGAGAGGGATGACCATAACAGTCAACTCGAAACTTTTAAGTTTCTCAGATTTATCGAGTCAGGAGGTTTGACTATGTTTGGGACAGCCACCTCATAATAACATACAAATTTTAAATTGTTTGGTTTTGGACAGTCTTGGAAGTCACATTTGGATCAAACTCCAAATAGGCTACAGTTATAGAACACCATGCCTCATAGATGCATCCATTCCATTTGAAACCCTCATCAGAACTGTGCAACAACCGTAAACGACCATTGCAAGGCCCTGAGGAAGGCAGGAAGGGTAGCATGTACCAGACATGAAGTTCTGAAGCTGCAGACAGGGTGCGGAATAAATTTTAGTCATCCATGAACATCAAAAGGTACATTTGATTTTTATTTATTTCCATACATAAGTGAATTATTTAAGTGTGTTGAGTTGTACAAGTTCATTATTATCCATTCAAATGAAAGAAAGTACAGAAAGGAAAGATATACATCTCATTACACAAAAATAGTTCATCTATTCATATGGAATAAAAGTACAGTGAACCCACACAAGCCATGGGATGTAACTTGTATGTACTGGAAATAAAAGATGCATATACTTAAAACTATAAGCAAATGGAGAGAGAAGAAACCCATCATTTCTTGTTTGGGTTGGTTCTCTCATGCTTCTGGATTTGTTTCATTTTCAGCTGCTTCATCCTCATCTCCAGTTCCCAGCAACAGGTACCTGTGAACATACAATATATATTGTTAGAGCTCTGGGTTTGGTCTATATCCATGTGTTTACAGTTTCACGTAACTTAATCCTTTAAGGAAAGCACATGCAAGATACATGAAAGAGAGATATCAAAAAGACATCTCATAGTACAGTTGAATCAAGAACAAGTACCATAAGAATTGCATAGCAGAATTCATTTTTAGAAAGCTTGACATCAAATGAAGATGGAAATAGAATCAAAGTATAGAATTATCACATAATGATATAAATATACTCATTCATGAGAATCAAGATAAAGACACAAGGAATATAATCAGAATGTCCTTTTAGAAAGCATAAAATCAATGGATACATTTATGGTCACCTGAATATAAGTCATCATTAGCAGTTTGAATCCTAAAGAAAAATCTATGCAAAGTAATGAAAATTCAAAGGATCAATTTTACAGGATAACCAAGCATATTATTCATTCAAATCTGAAAAGAGTAAGTAAAATATTTGCATCATTTGTTTTAAGATCAAATAACTGGTATGACACATTTTCAGTTCAATCATGTCAATGACTCGAAAAGCTCAACCAATTTTAGAAGTCTCAAAAATACAATCAAGGAATGAAACCATTATAATTTAGAAGATAAATTTTTATTTAATCAAAAAATGGTTAGCTTCCTAAAGTAGATAGAGCATTACAAAGAATAACTGCAAGTTTAGATGTGACAATTGACAGTATTCTCCAAAGAAATTTAAAGTAAGTATTTGGTCAAAAAGCACAACTAAATCAAATACCTCAATTATGAGGTTGAAATGCTACAAATTAAGAGTTCAAGCTTAGTTATCAAGAAATTTCAAAAACTCAAACATGGTACATCAAAATTTTTCACTAAATTAATGTAATTCAAATGGTGAGGACTCCAAGGGAGAGAATATTGAACAAATACGGTCAAGTAAATTTTCCATCATCAAGAAGAAAATCAAGGTTCTAATACATAAGTGTCAGAATCTTCATCAAGCGCAATGTACAAAATGTCTCTATTGTTGAACTTTACAATTTCACAAGGATGTTCATTTTCTGATGGAATTATCCAAAATGCAAAAGACAATGCACTATCCACCTAGAATGTGGAACCCTCAATTAGAGTTCTTTGTCTCAATCTACAGAGATATCACGAAATGGGTGCCCTTGAACTCATTGTGTTTTAACAATGAGATGGAACTTCAATTTATTAAAGGTCAGAGTATAAACATCAAAATTTTAATCCAAAGTCAGGAAGATCCTATGAAAAAGTATAAAAAACAAAATGAGGTTCTACAGTAGTGAAATGAAAAGATATACAACTCATGATTTAGATAGTCAAAGAAAGGTCAATCATGTTCATTTCTATTCACAACCAACATGGATAAATACAGAGCATTCAAAAGGTTAAAAATTCAAAATTCAGATTAAACCCTATAGTTCTTGAAGAATCAAACGGCCAATGGGATCTAATAAATTAAATTCACAGATATCAGAAGATACAAGAAAAAAATGCATATCAAAATTCACAATCTACACTCAAAGAAATCAAGTCAAGGATTATCCCAATCAGAAGTGCAGCACAAATCAAAGTAACAAGTTTGGGAAAGAAAAATTTACCTCAGTGAAGACAAGAATATGAAGTGAATCAAATAAGAGGTAGACAATTAAATGTTAAATAGATTAGATTTGCCTTTTTAGTTTAAGAAACAGACCATAAATGGGAGATATAAATGACAGAATTGAGGTCTTCAATAGCACGGTATTCAAAGCATCAAAAATGAAGATTTCAAAAAAAGTTCACGCGGTTGTGCAAGTCCTCAAATAGCTAGAGAACAAGAATCACATTTGTAAGATTTTAGAAACATTACAAACAAAATACAAGCATCAAAGAAAATGCCTGCACACAGAAATATATTAAAAATGGTCTAGACCTAGCAGAGGTTTTCAGAAGCATTCATTCCATCCTCAAGAAAGTTTTAAAATCATCTTCATTTCCACTAGAACCATCATGGAGAAATGTGGAAATTTATCCAAATAAAATCAAAATGGATGCATCTTAATAAATCAAATACCAAAGTAATATAAAATCATAACCCATGTTTTAGAAACCCCACATCAAAAAAAATGTTCAGATCAATAATTGAAGGTAGAAATGGAATGTAGAGCAGTTAAATCAACTACTGAGAAATTCATCTCGAATCATAATTTGAACACAAAAACATGCCCAAATCTGAGTTGGGTTATCAAATGAACATAGAAGATAATATTCATTTTCTCAAAGTGAATAAAATCTGGGTCACAAAATGCCCAATCAAATGATAGCTCCCAGTAAGGGAAAATCTAGCAATAAATCGAATCAACTTACCATGAAATTTCAAAAAACCAGAAGATCCTTAGGCTATCACAAGGTTTGAAATGGAAAATTCAAGGTAAAATCAAGTAGATGTGAGCTTCAGCTCTAAAAAATGGCAAAGAGTCCCACAATTCAAAATATGAGTAGGAGATAATCCAGATCAGAACCAAAATGAAGGAACCCAAACGTAAATCAACATAGAATCCCCCTCAAATATCAGAAAGCAAGAAAGAATGAACTCATTGAAGTCAAAATGACAATTCAAACAGTTTCAAATACACTCAGAAATAAAACTTAAATCAAAGCGCTAATGATCAAATTTTCATGAAAAGCCAAGCTCAAGATCTCAAAGTTCAAGATATAAGGTGTGAATAGAAGCACATTCAAATAGTAGGGCCACTCCTAACAAATAGAAAACAAATGAAGCAATATTGTTCAAAGAAATAGTTTCATCATGAAGGCTATCCAAACTAAAATGATTGAGAAATGGCTCATGGTGGAAAAGAACTCCTCTGAAGGCCAAAAATTCATAAATGACATGCCCTCAGAAACAATAATCATGGCCTAAAGAAAATTTCACAGAGTTCGCCAGCTAACTTCAAGAAGAGCTCAAAAATGACCAAAATGATTAGGTTTTCAAATTTTTATTTTTTCAAGTTAGTTTTGCCTTCTAGAGCTCAACAAGTTGCAAAGTACAATGAACAGAACCCAAAGTTTACATGTGTCGAAGCCACCATTCAAACCTCAACCATGAGTTATCAAAAAGAAGAGTGACATGCCGACAGCACAAACCCTAACTTCATCAAGTGAGAAAGGGGAACATCCACCAACACAAAATGATAAGGGTTTGACTGGAAAAGGGGACCACTATGGTTTAAAATAATCATTCAACCATTTCATACTATAGACCTTTGTCTAATGTGTCAAAAGGGGGCCCAATAATTATACAAAATAAGAGAAAAACCATGTTATAGGTGAATGATCAAGTTCAAAAGTGCCGTGTACCCAATACATGTATCAAATACCAAAATAATAGTATGCCAATGTTCAAAAGTGATGAGGGGTCAAGGATAACATGGATGTCCATAAGATATTTTAAGTCTTAGCATGCAAAGTTTGACTTCAAGGTGGTAATAAAAGGTAAACCTCATTTCTCTTATATAAGTTAATCTTGTCAAAGGTGGTCCCCACATGGGAGTGTGAATGAAAATCAACATCATTTCCATTTGCACAGAAGTCAATTCCATGTGACCACAAGAAGACAAAAAATGTGACATCAGGACTAATCAAGGGTGGTCCCCATAGGATAGATACATGGGTGAATTATTTTGCCAAGTATTGCAGATTAATGGAATTTATTTTTCTCACTCACAGGGAGTATTTTTGCATGTGCTTCACAAAAGGACAGATGTCACATCAGCCACAAGAAGGCAGAATTTGCATGAACAATGAAAAGACTTGCTCATCAAGCAAGATTTATTATTAGCAAATTATTCACCCATGCTTTTCTTAAAAATAGAACAGTCAACTGCAGTTTGACTGTGATGTAATCAAAGGCTATTAATGCCTCTTTGTATTAGTTTGCTTTATTTTATTCCTTTATTTATTATTAAATAAAGGATAAAAATAGAATGCATGGGTGAGTACAACCTTAGTCTATTTTTAGGAAGGGTGGGTGAATCAATTTTCTATATATTGTGTGCCTTAGCAAAGCACAAAAGGGAGGAATTTTTAGATACAGGAGTGCTGAAGCAATTTTTTGCTAGTTTTTCCCTTTGAATGTGAAGTATTTTTTGCCTTTCCAATTATTTTCAGTCTTGTGTATGTTTCCATTAATCTTGTGAATGTTTAATTCCATAATTAATCATTTTACCCTATTGCAAATTCAATAATTTCTGCATGATATTAATGTGTATGTGTAACTTAACAGTATTGTTGTGATTCTATCCCTCAATACATCAAAGTGTTTACCCTTAATTATCTTCAGAAAACTGTTGGCTTGTGCATCAGAAATTCATTCCATATCAATTGTGCATGTACTCAGTCAAAGACCTCATACAAGTTTGGTGTATCACCTCAGTTTTAATTTCATTTTACAGTCATCTTTTACCCTTAAACCCCAGAAAATTAGTTTAGGATACATCAATAAGGAACCGGCCTTGATACTAGAGACTCACCTCAAAATAGGTATACCCACAGACCTGAGGTGTTTCCATTGTATCTACGAAAGAGAGAGATAAAATTTGCAAGCTTAGAACACCTGCAGCCATCTCTCTATAGGGTGCACTTTCGAGAGATAACAGTTTTTGGCACGCCCGGTGGGACAAGGACTAGAAACTACTATTGATGTGTTCTGAAGATTCAAGATCCAAGAAGAACTCATCTGGTGACTCCATGAATCTGATTTCAGATCAGTACAACACTTAACAACATCATCAAATTTTCAGCTGCAGTTTTCAGGTATTTTTCAAGAAAATCAGATCTGTTTATTTGTTGTTATCAGCTGTTTTTATGAGCAGCAGACCTATTTTTCATAGTTTCAGTATTTTATGAGGTCCTACAGCCATGAACCCTCATTTTCAGCAGTATTATCAGCCAAGCCAGCAGCCCTTTTATCCAATTTCCCCTTCAGACCAGTTTCATAACCCCTATCAGAATGAATATCCTTATGACCCAAACCTTGGAAATCAGTATGATTGTCAATATGATGATCATTACGTTGTTCAAAGTCAAAGTTATGTAGAGGGTTATGCTGAATGTGAAAGGTGAAGAGATCTTGAAGTTGAGCTTAATGAACTTAAGCAATCATTTTTAGTTGTCAAGGAGCTATACGAGAAATCATTAGCAGTGAAAACTGATAGACATCTGGTTGTGGAACCCTGTCAAAAGAGTTTTCCCGCTTACCTTCCCTATCAGAATTCAATGCCTATATGTTCCCCTTGTCAGCCAAAGCATCCCGTTCATCAAATTTTAAATTATCAGGCTGCTGCAATTCCTACTTTTCCTACCCCGCAATCATGCATTGAACCCAAAATAAAGTGTCCAAATTGGCGTTCAGATGTTGTCCTAAAAATAGAGTTTGTACCCCAGCCTCTCTTTAAAAAATTTCCAGTTAAGGTTGAGATTAGTCCCACTCCTCCTTTACTCATACTTCCAGTCTAGGAAAAAGAGGATCATAATATCATTCAGGAGGGACAGCCAGCTGAAGAAAACAATAGGTTGGAGTTTTTACAGAACATAGAGCAATGGGCTTCTAAATTTCAGTTTGATCATACTCCAGAATTAGAGGAGCAACCCATTCAAAAGGTACAGTCTGATTTTTCAGCAGATCTAAAGTAGATTAGGGATGATCAACAGTCTTTGTGTTCCAAGAATAGTGTGCATGAAAGCACCATACTCCTACAAACTACTAATTCATCCCAGTTGGTAGAACCTGAAGGAAATTTTCAAATCATTTCCAAAGATAAATCAGCTGATCTAAAGGATGAGCACTCGGTTTATAGCTTATCAGTTTCCATGGTTGATGACCAAAAGGAAACAAATCAGTTTCAGAATGATCATGATCAAACAGTTGAGTGTGAAGACCCTTATTGTGCTGCATGCATTGAGATAGCTGCATTATTAGGGACTTGCAGTGTTTCATGAGGACTATTACATGGTACAACAAGTATTCGAGAGCAACTATTTTTTATTGAGGAGGAAATGAAATGTTCAAAGAACATTGTAAGAAGGGATAAAGTGAAAGAATTTGAAAGTGTTGCTGAAATGTCAGTCTTGGTAGTAGTGGATCAACAGATTGAAAAGGATGAACAACAATTTGAAGACTCTTAAAATATTTTCAAACAGTTTAAAGAAGTAGAACAACCATCTCATCATCTTCACGATGTTATGATTGATGATATACAAATCAACTTGAAGAGGCTGAATTTTTTTTCATATCAGTTTCAGATTGTCACAGAGAATATACAACAGTTTATAGAGGTAGATCAACTCTTAGAACAACATTCAAAACAACTTCAGAAAGAACCCGTGATCGAAAATAAGGTTCATTTTTCAGTACAAGACAAGAAGATTAGCTTTTCAGCTGTTTGGAGGCCATGTCCTATTCGGTATCTCGTTTGTTCACAACATGCCACAAAAATACCAGAATTCATGCTCGTATCAGAGCCTAAGAATGAGCATCAGATACTCAACAATCAGTTCCAAATCCCTTCAGAATAGTTTGTAGATCAATTAGAAAGATTCTTCATGTTTTGGGCTAAGTTTTGGAACAAATTCAAGGTACACATCTCATTTTCAGTTCTGTCATGCTACTTGTTTTGCAAGCTGAATTCATCATCTCAGTTCTGGAGAAAAGGAAGCTATTTTTCACTACCTGTCTCAGGTTTTATTTAGCCTGATTTGTAGCTGGTTAGAATAGGGTAGATTAGGATTTCCCTTTCAATAAGTGCAGTTCATGCACATTGCAATTTTTCAATTCAATAAGTGCACTTGTGCACATGATCTGGTTCACCAGATCCTTTCCAGTTTTGGAAGGGTTGGACCTTCAGAAAGGTAAATTTTGGTTGTATGCATTTGACTCCATGCCCAATGGACAAGAGCAAGGCACTGGTATACAAGCTAACAGGTAGATTTCCCCACATGAATGCCAGAATTGTTGACATTTTTTGCACCCTGTGCGAAAAGGGTCAACTCAAAACTTTTAAGTTTCTCAGATTGATCGAGTCAGAGGTTTGACTATGTTTGGGACAGCCACCTCAGAATAACATACAAATTTTAATTGTTTGGTTTTGGACAATCTTGGAAGTCATGTTTGGATCAAACTCCAAATAGGCTGTAGTTACAGAACGCCATGCCTCATAGATGCAGCCATTCCATTTGAAACCCTCATCAGAACTATGCAACAGCCGTAAACGACCATTGCAAGGCCCTGAGGAAGGAAGGAAAGGCAACATGTATTAGACATGAAGTTCTGAAGCTGCAGACAGGGTGCGGAATAAATTTCAGTCATCTAATGAACATCAAAAGGTACATTTGATTTTTATTTATTTCCATACATAAGTGAATTATTTAAGTGTGTTGAGTTGTACAAGTTCATTATTATCCATTCAAATGAAAGAAAGTACAGAAAAGAAAGATATACATCTCATTACATGAAAATAGTTCATTTATTCATATGGAATAAAAGTACAGTGAACCCACACAAGCTGTGGGATGTAACTTGTATGTACTGGAAATAAAAGATGCATATACTTAAAGCTATAAGAAAATGGAGAGAGAAGAAACCCATCATTTCCTGTTTGGGTCGGTTCTCTCGTGCTTCTGGCTTTGTTTCATTTTCAGCTGCTTCATCCTCATCTCCAGTTCCCAGCAACAGGTACCTATGAACATACAATATATATTGTTAGAGCTCTGGGTTTGGTCTATATCCATGTGTTTACAGTTTCACGTAACTGAATCCTTTAAAGAAATCACATGCAAGATACATGAAAGAAAGAATCAAAGGGAGCATCTCATAGTACAGTTGAATCGAGGCCAAGTACAAAAGGAATTCATAAGCAGAATGTCTTTTTAGCAAACAATCAAATGAAAGAAATGAACAAAGTAGTTTTGCAGCAGATGATGCAGGTACATAGTTTACCATCAATTTCACACAAAAAAAAACATATCTAAATGAGTTAGGATCATAACATTCAAGTACAAAATCAATACCAATTGATCAAGTTGCATCTGAGGAAGAAAAATCTCATTCAAAGCACTGAAAATGGAAAGAATCAAGTACAGGAAACGAACACAATATTATTTTCAGATCTGAAAGAGTAAGGAAAATATTTTCATTTTCATTACTTTCAAATAAAAACATCACTATTGTTCAAAGATGTCAATACAAATTCCTCAAAAGCTAAGGTTTCATGATCATCATACATGAAACATCATTGAATTCTGAAGACAAACGGGCCTTCAACTTGCAAAATGGAAGATAACTTCAGTAATGGTACGATCTCAAAAACAAAGTAGTTTGCATGTACAGATGTCTGAAAGTGATTCTTTTAAAGAAATGCAAGTCCAAGTATAGTTTCCAGAGAAGACTTAAAAAATGCAACTCCAAATTATGAGTTTCATGTACAAATTATAGATTACGAGCTTCAGTGATAAAGCAATTTCAAAAACTCAAACATGGTACATCAAAAGTTGTCTGCTAGGCTATGTAACTCAAATGGCGACTCCAAGGGAGAGAATATTGAACAGATACGGTCAAGTAAATTTTCCAATCAAGAAGACAATCCTCTAATAGAGTAAATCTTCATCAAGCTGTAAAATGTCTCTCTGTTGAAACTTTACACCAAGGATGTTCATTTTCATGTAACTTATCCAAAATACAAAAGACAATGACTATCCACCTAATGTGGAATAATTAGAGTTATTTATCACAAGGTAGAGATATCACGGATGTGGATGCCCTTGCAACTCTCCTGTTCTTTAACGATGAAGAATTCACCTCCAACAACATCAAATCTCTCTTAGTGTAGAAGATCCAAAAAAAAGCTTTCAAAAAACAAGGATCATATATTGGGAAAAAAAGGAATTGGTTTCAAGAGCGTTTTCATGGTAAAAAGTCAATTACATTTTAAAATAGTAAGTTCAAATCACATGAGAATTCATCCTGAGGTTCAGGTTTAACATGTATTTTAACAAAAACCCTCATTCTGAAGATAAAAGAACTTTGTCAATACAATTTTTGTATCTAAAGAAGCGGTATTTCAGACTAAAATCAAAGATAAGAAAAGTGAAACATTCATTCTTCATAGAAGTAAATTCCAAAGAGAACCCCAAGTCAGGCAATATCGAGATTATTCAATGAGAAGTGCAACTACCCACAGAAATAGAAATTTCAATGATAAAGAGTTAATAAGGTGGAAGGAAGGGAAGATAGACAATTGGGTTAACAACACTAGATTTTCCACGTCAAGAAATAGGTTACTAGTTCAAAGAAAAAAATAAGTGCAGGGAGAGAAAGATCATACAAGGCAAATCACATGTGAACGAAGATGAAATGTGTTGGTGAAAATGCCGTCCGAGGATTGAAATCTCAAGACACAAGAAACATATTATGTGAAAAGGATTCTGCAACATATCTTGCAAGCTCGCAAAATACTCCCTACCTTCATAAATGGGTATTACAAAAGGCAACTGACCAATGCGGTTTTCAGAACGCAATGCTCTATGAAGTACAAGAAAGAGGAGTTTTTGAAGTAAAACCCTCCATGGAAGGATATATTCAAGAAAAATCAGTAAAATACACAGGGATGCAGTTAATAAATGAAATACCCAGAGTAGTTATAAGCATGTTTCAATTACCCACATCAAAAAATGAAAGATATAGAGTTGAAGGCAGAATATGCAAGTAACAGTGTAGAAAAGCTTCAACAATGAAGCTTCATCATTTATCATTTCGAATACAAAAAACGATACCCATTTCTATTTAAGGTAAATACAGAAAAGAAGTGATGTCATTTTTCAAAAAACCAAAGATCCAAAAAATGATAGAAAATAAACAAGCCAGAAGAGAAGTAAAATGGATATAAGGTCAAGTGAAGCATGATTTATGAAAGCAGAGCTTGAGAAATAACAAAGTAGAAGGTCTGAGTATTTACAAGTTCTGAACTGGGATACAAGCTATCAAGTAGAGGTAAGTACAAAATAAATAGTGAGATCAGAGTCCCAGACTCAAAGTAGAACAACAGAAAAGCTCGAAATCAAGAAGTACAAACACAAACCAAATTTAGATAACAAAAATGTCAATACAAGTCAGAATTCAAGAGCAAGATAAATTAGAGTTGAGAACTCCTGGGATTTAAGTCAAAAATGCAACAAAGGCAGTGCAAAACCAAAATGTTCAAACAAATATCAAAGCAAAGAGTGCATGCTTGAAGAAAAATCATAAGGCCCAAATTAAGTAGCCCCAATAGATCAGAAATTCATAGCTACTTACCTTAAAATGATAAGAATGACTTCACAATTGAAGCCATGAAAAAAGATCCAGAGCCACCAAATCTAATAAGAATCAGAAGAAACCATACATGCAAAAGAAGCACAAAAACAAAGCTCAAAAGATAAACATTTGTCGAGATCAATCAAACATCTTGAGCTTGAAATCATGGTTTCACTAACTCAATGAAGAATATGGTTAGAATACAACCATAGCTCAAATCAGAGCTCAAAAAGTGCAAATCAAAATGATTCAGGGTTTGAAGATGGCCATTTATGGCTTCAAACACCAGCTGATTCAGTGAGTCCAATCTGACTTAACCTCAGACCATAGTTTACAGGGCTTGCCATGACTTAGAAGGCTTAAAACCCTAAATGATCAACTTGGAGATTTTTTCCATCTAAGTGTTAGACAACTAATTCAACAAATGAGTTAGAAAAATGCAAATGTGATGTCCAAAAATCAAGAAAATTTCAATAACTCCATCTTGGGTTAGTTCTAAAAATGCCACTGAAACAATGGAGGGGTGACTTCATCATGGAAGAGGGGCCAGCCCCACTTTCGAAAATAAAAATGATTTCATATCAATAGACCTTTCAAGGTCAAATCATCAACAATAGAATGTTCCCGATATACCAAAGGGGGCATGAATGATTATATGTGCAATTATCAAGTCAAAAAAGGTGCCAAACACTAAATCAAGATATCCAATATTTTGACCTAAGGCTGACAAGAATATTGTAATCATGATATATCAAAATGTGAAACCTAAATCATTTACAAAAGACCAACCTATGTACATTAGATACATGGTAAGGATGCTAATGAACCAAGAGTGGTAAGATAACCATTTTTAGCATGCATACAAGTGAAAAGTCAAGGTGGTCCCCACTAGGAGTTTAAACCTTAATTTTGAGTTAAAGGAAATTATTACTTTGTTTAAATGTCATGTGACCACTAGAAGACAAAGAATGTCAACATCAGAAGCCTAAGCTTGGAGGTGGTCCCCATCATGATGGAATATTTGGGTGAATTATTTTGCAAGTATTGCAAAATTGTATTTATTTTTCTCATACACAGAGAGTATTTTTGCATGCCTTCACAAAAAAAACAGATCAATCAGATAAGAAGACAGAATTTGCATGCACTAGAAGAAGACTTGCTCATCAAGCAAGATTTATTATTAGCAAATTATTCACCCATGCTTTTCTTAAAAATAGAACAGTCAACTTACAGTTTGACTGAATGATACTTTTGTAATCAAAGGCTATTAATGCCTCTTTGTTCTAGTTTGCTTTATTTTATTCCTTTATTTATTATTAAATAAAGGATAAAAATAGGATGCATGGGTGAGTACAACCTTAGTCTATTTTTAGGAAGGGTGGGTGAATCAATTTTGTTATATATTGTGTGCCTTAGCAAAGCAAAGCACAAGAGAGGAATTTTTGGATACATGAGTGCTAAAGAAATTTTCTGCCAGTTTTCTCCTTTGAATATGAAGTATTCTATTCCTTTCCAATTATTTCAGTCTTGTGTATGTTTCCATTAATCTTGTGAATTTGAATTCCCTGATTAATCATCTTACCCTGTTGCAAATTCAGTAATTTCTGCATGATATTAATGTGTATGTGTAACTTAGCAGTATTGTTGTGATTTTATCCCTCAATACATCAAAGTGTTTACCCTTAATTATCTTCAGAAAACTGTTGGTCTGTGCATCAGAAATTCATTCCATATCAATTGTGCATGTACTCAGTCAAAGACCTCATACAAATTTTGGTGTATCACCTTAGTTTTAATTTCATTTTACAGTCATCTTTTACCCTTAAACCCCAGAAAATCAGTTTAGGATACATCAATAAGGAACCGGCCTTGATACCAGAGACTCACCTCAAAATAGGTATACCCACAGACTTGAGGTGTTTCCATTGTATCTACAAAAGAGAGAGATAAATTTTGCAAGCTTAGAACACTTGCAGCCATCTCTCTACTGATCATAGGAATATCAAGAGGTGATAAGGGAGATTTTGATGCCAAGGGCACACTAGGATCAGGGGCCGAGGAAGCTATAGTAGATGATATTGATGGAATATCCATAGCAGTGGTAGGATTAAATTAGAAACATCACTAGGAGGTTAAGTGACCGATGCAGACACATCTAGAGGATAAGATGAACTAATAGGCATAGATGATGTGGTAAGAGTCAAGATGAAATGGTAGGGGAAGAAGAAGTGATAGATGGAGGTGACTCATACATAGTGCTAGCTGCAATATTAGGAGAAGGTAATGGTGGAATAGGAGATTCACACTCAAAAATATGAAAAGAATGAGAACCATGACTATCAACCACCTAATCAGATAAGGGCTCAAAAACGAGAATGTCACTAAGAATACTATCAATATGATCATCAACATAGTGAAAAATAGGATGCAGACAAGCATGACATGCATCATGAAAAGAAACATTAGAGGTAGGAGAATCGTGAGATGAAAATATAGAGGTGGTCTGAATAGAAAAAGAAGAATAATAATGTACATGTGAACGATGATCAATACCAAGAATATAATCAATAAGAGAATCATCTAAAGTTTCATTAGAGATATCAGAACAAGGATCAAAAGTATTTGTATAGCATGGTGTACAATGAGTGAAGGCTATTGGATTCTCAACAATACTAATGCCAATGGGAGAATCTTCAAAATGGGTAGGCACATATTGTTGACCATCTAGAAGCTATTATGTAATATGAGCTGCATACGAGTATGAATACCATAGAGAGCCATGAGCTCAAGGATGGTAGCCTCATCATAGATAGGGTAAAAACCAATAAAATGAGACATGGTGGGTGAATAAGATGAACTATCCTTAGCCATTAGGGTTTTAATCAAATCCTAGTGCAAAGTATTCTAAAGTACGGGCTCACCAAAAATGATTAACTAAAATATAAATTTTAGAGTTAATCTAAATAAGTACAATAATGGAATAAATAATATAAATTGAAATGTAAATGTTAAATAATTTTAGTTGATATTTAATTGAAATGAAATAATTGAAATAGGAGGGATAAAGTACTAACATGATTTTGGATTGATTAGTATGATGTGTGGATGAAGCAGAGTAAATAGGAGGGATAAAGTACTAACATGATTTTGGATTGATTAGTATGATGTGTGGATGAAGCAGAGTATGATGATACACCAGAAGAAATTGTAGCAAAATAAGATTTGACTGGATTAAGGCACCTGGAAGAGGATCAGGGTGCATGTGGGCACCCTAATCTATTGTGTGGGTGCTCTGGTCTATATAATAGCTCATGACCTGAATCTAGAAGTGTCATTATATATTCACAATGTCTTGATCTTTGTCACATTATTTTAACAGTAACTTCGCTTATGTCGTCATAAAATTGTAATGAATATCTACTTTTAAAACTCCATACAAAGCATCAAATACCTAAAAAATAAAGATGCATATGACCTTAGCTGCCGCAATATTGGACTTACAACTAAGCAGTGCACTACATTCCAGACCCAATGCAATTATGTGTCTTTGTGTGTGTAATTGTGCTTCTAGGGTACCCTAGCTCTAATGACGCAGAGATAGGGGCAATAGCTAGATGCAAAAATGCAAATTGTGGATGGAATATAATGAATACAACCCTTCCTATGTAGTGTGTGATGCAGAATAATGCCTGAATAAAGTACCTTGCCTTATTAGATAGCTATCCCATGATAATAGATATTTTTCCCATAAGATAGTATGTTATGTTTATATAGGAATATCTTTCTTAAATTTTGACACTAATGACCTGACATGCTGACTAGTACTTAGGGGAATGAGAGGGAAAATTATAGAGACCGACCTCGAAACTCTAAATTAGATGCAAAAGTTTCCGGGAATAGGGCACCTAAAATAAGGACCAGAGTGCCCATGGGCACCCCAGTTCTACCTTAGGCACCCTAGTCAAAGACTAGCTCGACAAAAAATGATTAGATAACGACACCTGAGACTCCCTAGGAGATGACTAAAACTTTGTAGTCAACTATAGACTATGCAAGACAAATGATCACGAAGACCAAATGACCAATGACAAGACTAGGGGAGGGGTCATTAGTGAATTCTTTTCTTATGTAAGATCTCTCTCTCTCTCTCTCTCTCTCTCTCTCTCTCTCTCTCTATATATATATATATATATATATATATATATATATAATAACATGCTTTGGTAGTATAAGTGTAATAGTAAGTGTGTGATTTTGTGACTAAACGTTTGACTCTACCAAAATATCATCACTTTTTCCTGAGGACCATCATTTTCCTCTCTTCATCACCACCCAAATCAATGATGTCCTTGTCATAAGATTCATGATTGATGGTGGTGGTGCAATCAATATCATATCACCCATCAATTTTAATCAACTTCAACTTCCAAATACCGTTGATGCCCAAACACCCGTCTTACTATGAGCTTTTAACGATATAATTGCTCCCACATTGGGAATGGTCATTCTACCTCGTAAAGATAGAATTAAAACTCTTTTTGAACTCTTTTATATTATAGAGGGATTTCCAATACAACATACCATTAAGACGACCTTGGATATGCACCATGATTTTTATCTCCTCGACACTCCACCAAAATCTTATGTATGAACACGAGGGTAAAACCTTCACGGTCCCTGTGGATCCTAATCCTTTTTCTAACTGCAACATGATGTACTGCCCAAACTACATTCTTATACCTAAATCAAAATAATAATCCTCTAACAAAACATCTACCATTACATCCAACTCATCCCTTAGTGACGTTATGGAATGTCTTTCCCTTGGGGATTACGGTCTCCTTATGATTAATTTGCTTCCCACACCCAATACATATGGTAGACCATATGAACAACAATTGTCTGAGATTTACATCAAAGATGTTATCTCCTACATTCCCATATATCTAAAAAAAAAATCTTCTATGGAGGGATCGATCGTCCTTCCTCACAATACCATCATCAACACCACGCCATGCCATTCACATCAGAATTCAATTGTTTAATAATATACCCTTTGTTCAAATATATATCCATCCTTACACATGGAAAGGATTTGGATTTGGAAATTACAGACAGGGAATTCATAATTTAATCATCGAAAACTCCCTCAAACTACACGAAAAATACGGATTAGGATATGAAAACCCACTACTGAACGATCGTCATATATTACATCCTTACGCATCACAGAACTAGAACCATCATCCTCAACAGAGCATGATGATCCCATGGATACTGACAACATAATCCCCATCCCACCAAATTTTTTTTTAGTCAATACTATCTCTATAATACCATTGAATTATCAATCTAATCACCTCACCCAAATACTTCCTCTCATCTAGCCATAAATGATTGAAGAAGACTCACCCACCATCGACATCCTTTAATGTCACAACGTTGAATATATTCTCTCCCATATGGGAGCAAAGGACCATTTCCTTTAGAAATGCCTTCCACCTGACACATCAACCCTTCTCAATGAATACACCATTGCCATTTACACTAGAACCTCTCAAGATCCCCACAAAGTTAAAGTCAGCCAATCCTTAGAACCGCAAGAATTAAAAGATTTACCCAACTTCTTATCTAAATATAGTCAAGCCTTTGTCTGGTCATATAGTGATATGTCAAGTATCAACCCCAATATTGTCATACACAACATCATCACCTATCCCATGCCAAACCAATTAAACAAAAACTCTATAGAATGCACCCTCATATTGCTCTTCTCATCAAAGAAGAGTTATAACACTTATTCTCTGATAATTTCATCATACCCATTAATTATCCACAATGGGTCTCCAACATCTTACCCATAACCAAAGCCTCAAACAAGGTACGTATTTGTACTAACTTCTGGAATCTCAATATTGTTTTTCCAAAAGATGATTTCCCTCTTCAAAACATCGATCAACTTGTCAATCTAAGAGTTGACCATGAAATGCTCTCCCTTATGGATGGCTTTTCTGGTTACAATCAAATCCTCATCTCCACTGACGATTAATAAAAAAACATTCTTGAGTACCCCTTGGGGGAACTTCTACTACCGCATCATGTCCTTCATAATTTAAAACATCAGAGCTACTTATCAACGTGCCTTGACATATATCTTCCATGACCTCATTCACAAAACTATTGAAGATTACATAGATGATCTCCTGGGAAAATCCAAACAAGTAGAGACCATATTTCCATCCTTGACTCAATATTCACTCATATTATCCAATACTTCCTCCACCTTAACCCTAGTAAATGTGTTTTTCGGCGTTCTCGCCTGCAAAATTTTAGGGTTCATGATATCTATCTGAGGCATTGAAGTATACCCAACAAAAATTAAAGCAATTATCGAAATGCCTCCTCTATCCAATCTAAAACAACTATGTAGTCTTCAAGGTAACCATCGTTTTATATGATGTTTCACATCTCAACTCTCATATCATTGTTAACCATTTCACCACCTTCTCCTTAAGGACATCGATTTCAATTAGGATATTAATTTTCAAAAATCCTTCAATAAACTCAAGCAATATCTTCTATCACCACATGCACTCATACCTTCTCGTGAAGGGGATCCATTTCATCTTTACATATTTGGTATAGATCATGCCTTAAGGGCCATGCTCACTCATCAAGACAATTAAGGTCATGAACAAGTCGTTTATTATAAAATTTGTACCATCCATGAAGAAACTTATTACATAGAAGATGAAAAACTATGTTTCCCGTGGTTGCGCCTTATACTTTGCAAACTCTAAACTACGCCACTATCTACTCAATCACAAAAATTATGTTTTCATTAGTTTCAATCCGATTAAAACCATGCACTCTAAACCATATCATAGTGACCACATCACTCGGTGTCTCATGCTTATGAAAGAGTTTGATCTTAAATTCTTATCAAAAAAATATATTAAAGGCCAAGGCATCACATATCAACTTGTTTAAGCTCCCCTTCTAGACACTCAATTTCCTCATGAATAATTTCCTGATGAATCTATCAACACTATCGATGAACACAAATTCACTTCTATAAAAATGACCATCTTCTTCGATGGATTTAAATTCCAACAAGGGGGAGGAGCTAGTATCGTCATCATACCTCCCTGAGGGACTCATATCCTTGTATAATTCAAACTTAACTTTGAATGCACTAATAACATGGCCAAGTATGAAGTGTTAATAATGGGTCTTCAAATTTTCATCATGTTAGGTGTTCAAATATTTAAAATCTATGGAGACTCACAACTCGTCATTAATCAAATTAAAGGAGAATATCAATGTAAAAATTAAATTCTGCAAAAATTTAAAGCTAATATTGAATTTCTCCTTGAATCCTTCAGTCATTATACCATTCAAATAGTTCCACAATCCTCTAATAAGTTTTTAGACACCATGGCTTCTTTAGGATCCCTCATTCCTTTATTGATCAACTGAAGAATCAACTGACAATTCCAAAACTATCATTATTGTTCATAGATTATATGAACAATCTCATAAAACTAAACTCACCTCTATTAAATTCATGGATAATAATTCAACTGACATTTGGTACACACATATATTTGACTACCTTTCATAATTTCAAATCCTCTTCGATTTATCCTAAAACGCTAAATGATCTTTTCTTCAATGTGTTACACGTTACGACATCATAGGTGGTATCCTTTGCAAACTTAGATTTGATGGCCTCTTACTAAAAAGTCTTAAATCCCATGAATATGTTAAATCCATCTAGGAATTCCATGATGGTATTTACGGTGGACACTTCAATGGTAATGTTTTCGCTAAATGTGTCTTACGATTAGGCTATTACTGTCCTACCGTTAACTAAGATTTTTGTGCATACATTAAAAAATGTGTCAAGTGTAAATGACATTCAGATCTCATTCATGTCCCTAGTCAAGTCTTACAACCATCTCAAGACTTATGGGTTTTCTCTCAATGGAGTTTAGACCTCATTGGCATTTTCAATCCTCGCTAATCACAAAAACACCACTCTATCATCAGAACCACTTAATAATTTACAAAATGGGTTGAATCCATTCCTTTAACCTCAGCTAAAGCAAACAAAATCATCGACTTCATATATCAACACACCATATGTCACTTTGGAATTCCTCACAAACTTATCATAGACAATGAAATCCTTTTAAAACAAGGATGTTAAGAAACTCTGCGAAACCTGCAACATTAAACTTAGCTTTTCATTGCCATATTATTCTCAAGCAAATGGACATGTTGAAGCTTCTAACAAAACACTTAACAAAATACTCATGAAAACAGTAGATGGCATAGGTAGGAGTTAGCATCTCTAGATCCAATTTTCTCTTTGGGATTATCGAATTAGCATCCATACTCCTACAGGTGTTACACCATTTTCACTAGTATACGACTCTGAGGTATTCCTTCCCCTTAAAGTTAAAATCCCATCACTGCGTGTATCTCTCACAGACTTCATTCCTGAATAATAATATTAACAAGAATGTTTACGATATTAAGAATTATTACTTGAAAAACGCTTAACAACCCTTGAACATCATCATGTCTACCAAAACCACATCAAACATGCATACAATAAACATGTAAAAGAGTGTGACTTCAAGATAGGTGATCTCATTCTCAAAGAAAATAAAATGTCACTACTTTAGAAAGGAGTAAACGTGGAAAGTTTTCCCCCAAATGGATTGATTCATACATCATTACTCACAAGTATGGTTCGGGAGCGTAACGATTTACCTCCCTTGATGGTACACCTAAAAAGGAACATTTGATCTTATTTTACCATCAACCAACCATTTTTCTCATCGTAATGATTTGAAAGCATGTGGTTTTCCGTTACTATCCTTAAATATCCTTAAATATGAGAACCACGGCTCTGTTCATCGCATCTTTCATATGGAAAAGTTCCCCCATGTGGGAACCTTGTAATCATTACATTCATCCAACCTCATATACCAACAAAAAATGTGTCATGGGGCATGTATGTGTAGGTCATGTACACATTTTTCCCCTCCTTGAAATGGTCTATTAGAGTTTTTTACTAATCTTAAAAAATCAAAAATATATATAGATCATCTTATCAAAAAGAAAATGTAGACTGATCCCTCAAAAGACAACTATCCATTAAATCATAGACCGGTCCCTCAAAGGATGACTATCTGTAAATGTCAAAAACATCAAAAAATTTAGACCACTCCATCGAAGGATGCCTACCCATGTACAAAAGGTTTCATGCATCGATCAACCTTCAAAAATTCAAATATCAAAAGTATCCTAGGAAATATTCCCACATTGATCATCTTTCCCATCAAAGAAAACTCACCCACATCGATCATTTTGCATCAAAAATAAATATATAAATTTGGGGCATCTCTCTATGAAACTATTGAAAAGAGAACCTTTCTCCCCCACAAAACCTATATATGTTACCCCTTTCACTTTCTAGGAAGCTACATTATACCATTCCATCTCTTTTATTCTAGATCCCATTTGTAACTACCTACTAATAGTCTTATATTAATATTTGTTAAGGACAAAAGTGCAAATGCTTTCACCATATTTTTACCCATCGTGTATGAATCAATTCTAGTATTAAAACAATCATTCCAATTTTTCTCCTATCTTAAAAAGTTACAACCACATTTTGATAAAATTTGGATCACATATAAGTCACAATAATATTATTACATCACCATTAATCATTCAAACACTAGACAACCAAATCACATAAACATTAAAACATATATCAAAAATCACATCACAATAAATCCTACAGATGAATCATAAGCCAAACCATGTTATCATATATAATCATGATCAAAGTATCAAATACATCATCAGGAGTCCCCTCACCTCGTAAATCAAAATCTATACATCAAAGCTTCATGAAAGAGTTGCATACATATTAAAATACAATACATATCATAATTATACAATAAACTAGACATCTCTGAGAAATGTATTGGCACGAACCACACTCCTCTTACTATCACCTCTCGATGCACCTCAATCTCCTTCATCTGGTCCTTGAGGTGGCCAGCCCACACTCACCACACTGACACTAGGATTTTCGCTTCGCTACACTTAATGATCCACATAAATAACTGCATTGGGAAAACCCCATATCACTAAGTCCTCATAATATGCCAACTCCGCTCATAAATAATGGTATTGGGCATAACTAATCATACCCTATGCACCCATTTGACTACTGGCTTGGGCTCAAGCCACCAACTCCTCACCTAACACTGATGTCCATGTAATATCAAGATCCCTTCTTAGGGTCTCTCATTGTTGTTTGTACTTATCTTAGTTGGTTGTGGCCTTTGCAAAATGCTTCAGGATCCCATCACGCTCAGATATAAGACCATATTTCTCACCAATCAAACTATACCACACACCAATCAAATCATCTCACTCCACCCATAATCAATCTCTCTTAATGAGAGGCAATATTTACTATATGTCCTAGATACTCTAAATCATTATTTATTTTGCATATTTTTACCATGTATCTAATTATTAATTATTTGTGATGATATCATAAAGAAACTTGTATCATTCTATTTAAACAATCATATCATCTTATGTTCATACTTCATGACATCCAAGTATATATACTTTAACTTATGAATGAATCTAAACACTTATCTAAGAAAATACTTATTTATAACTGCAACACTTAACAAGTCATGTACACAACTTTAATGGTCATTTTATTAGATAATAAATTTAGAATTACACATTGATACATAGTCAAGAAGAGTCAATAATAGATATAAAATTACATCCTGAATCAACCCATATGGCTATGTATTTTCACATGGATACATATGACAATGTTACACTCTCTACCTCATCTCCCAAGCACCCATGAATCCTTTTGTCACATTATTTCACCCATGAGTCTACACTACTAAACCCGGTTACATTAGAAAATCATGATTTATTTAATTGTCTACAACAGGGTGAGTAAAGTAAGTTTTTGGACAAATAAAGGGGTCATAAGTGGATGTCATATTGTAAAAAATAACAAAATATCAACTTGTAGGGATTATTAGCGATACATGCACTCAATATTAGAAAAAAAAATCTAAATATGAATCGTAGCATTCAGAATCTAGTTTCTAAACTACTAATTTTTTTTAAAAATCGGACAAGTTTAGCTATATTAAACAATTATAATTATATGACTTGGTTTTTTATTTTTGAAAAAACCCTATAAGATTATAGTTAATTTGCTCATGCATTTTGGATAACCAAATCTTGTTATTTTTTTTCATTTGGTGAAAATTTCGATGTAGTTGTCTATCTTGGGATGGATTTTATTTTGTATTTTTTTTAGAAATATGTTTTTTAAATGATTTTTTCCATGAAAGTAGTTTGAAAAGATTTAGAAAATGGAGTGCTTTCCATTTACCCCACCGTAAATATATTAAAAAATATCGAAATCAATATATATTTATATATAGCGTGTATAGAATTTCTCCACGCTTGGGATGGCATAAGTTTTATCACATTTTGATAAGTGAAACAAAATTTGCATAGTCTTAAACGTAGACATGACCATTCATGGGAAAAAATGTCTTAAAGACCTATTGTTTGTAAAAAATTATAAAATGATATTTATCTTATTCTATTCACTTTAAAATCAATATTTCTATGAAGCTAACAGTCTCCCCTATGCGATGACACCATTTTTGTGAAATGTTTTTAGTTTTTCAGCATGGTTCAAGTCTGTAGAAGAGAAACTTTGAAGTTGTCTGACCTTTTACACTTCATAATGACCTTCCATAGCTTTAGTTGGGGAAAAACAAATAGTTCCCAATCCTTAGGGTTAGGATTTGATGATACAAATAAAACCACAATCGCATGGATTTTATAACAAGAAATGAGCTCCCAATTGTGCTTTATAAACAAACTGTGATTGCAGTTTTTAAAGCATGATCACAGTTTGTAAATCATATTTACACACATCCCAATGTCTCTACTTACCATGTGATTTTTATTGTTTAACTTTACTATATGAATTGCTATGAAATTATGTCTTTTTCAACACGTTTTTCTTATCACTGGAAGTAAAATATCATAGAAAAACAAGAAATGAAGTCAAAAAAGGAAGTCATTAAGTAAAAAAACACCAAAAAAAATAAGAAGCAAACAAAATTTCAAAATACTGAGTGAATGTGGAATCTTCGTGAATCAAGAAGAGGTTCATCTTCAACCCCTACTATTATAAGAAATGAGGAACCAGGTAATGTTTTTACTGTCAATGTTGAAGTTGAATTAAATACTCGTGATGAAGATGTTTTTACTGCCAATGTTGAAGAAGAATTAAATACCCGTGATGTAGCAAATTTTGAAATTGAAGGAGACAATGAAAATGTGAATAAGGAAATGTCAGGTTAAAACTGTAGACAGGAAAAATTTTACAAAAACACCTCCTAGGATTTTTCATAAGAAACCTAATTATTTTATTGAAATTGATGAAAACATTTTGAAACTAATGTTTAACAAACTTTCTGAACGACAAATCAGAAGAAAATCCACTAAAATTTGGGATAATTATTTTGAAATTTTAAATTATTCCCAAAGATGTTAGTTGTTGGTTAGTTTGATGAATTTGATTAAAATAAGACCTACATTAAACACCTTAGGATTAAAAACATCTAATATATATGGTCAAACCTCTACAATTATTGAAAACCTTCATGATGCATATCAAACTATTGGTGTCAAGAGACACACTAGGAATAGTAATATTGTGCATTGTGTACTTGCTACTAGTGTTGTAAGTGAATCAATAAAAAAATAATGTTTGATTTTGTAAACAAGTCAAATGTTGCAAGTTAATTGAAAAACTCTAATGAAAGCAATTGAAAGATGTAATATCCTTCAATCACTCAATAACACCAATTTTTGGGCATTTTCTGCTAGAGCACCACATAAGGAAAAAGATAATTCTAATGTTATAAGAGAAGTAAGTTATTCAATTTTGGCATGATAACACTAGAGTTTCACCGAATACAAGAGATGTTGTAAAACAGAGAGTTGGTTCTACTAATCGTGAACCACATCCAAAGCATTTCTTAGATATGACTCAAACTCAATTTTTTCATAAGTTTGAACAAGAGCATCTGGAACTTAAAATTATTCAATGTTTTTTTGAAATGTTGAAACCATTCTATGTGAAAATCAACCACGCTCACACCACTTGTTGTTGTAGGCAACATGTTGAATTTGCGATTACATTATGCTAAATTTTTACGTATTCATTCTAATTTTCATTCTGAAACTATGTTACCAGAATGTGGTGTTCAAGTTCCACCAATATCTTCCAAGGATTTCATTCCTACTGATATTTTGTGAAAAAAAAGTTGAACAATTTTTTTATAGTCATGATTGTTTAGATGAGAAGTTGTGGTGCATGTGGCAGATTACCTAAATTGGAAAGTTACATCTATGAGCAGATTGAAGGTACAATAGGACATAATTTAGTTGAGTTTGATAAATATAAATCAGTTGCATACTAGTTGAAATATGGAAAAGAGTCTAAACGATGTGAGCTAGTTATAGAACATATACATGTTTTTCTAATTTATGACAAAATTTAAGGATGAAATTGTTTATGAGTATGCTAGGCACACACACAAAGCTCGATGGTTGGATGAATAATTTAAGATATGTAAAGGACACATTTACTATTGGTAACTATTGCTTTAGTGTTCAATTTTACAGAGAATTATACATTACAACCACAAATGGAGGTTTAATCGCAATATTACAACTCAATACAAGTCATTTTTATGCATATATAATTCATACATTCTCCTGATAGTATGGAGAATGATTGAAAAAATTTAAGAGATTGTCACTTTTATATCAATGATGATCTTACTCATTCTATTGAATTTGTGTAAGGGTGTTTCTAGTTATTTTATGGAAACTTTTTTGATAGGGACATCCACTTCAAACAAAATTATATGTGGTCAGATAATTACACGTCTCAGTTTAATAATGCACGAATGTTTTATTGGATGAGCATAGGATGCATGTCATGATGGGTGTGCAACATATTTGGATTTTTACTGAGAATAGACATGGAAAAGGAGGGCATGATGGTGCAGGGGCATGTGTGAAAATATCTCTTGCAAGAGAAGAGTTGAAGTACAAAGATGGTGCTAAATTGAAAGATACAAAGAGAATATTGGAATGGTGTATTGACAACATGGCCCGAGGTTCTGAAGAAAATTCCATAGTTTACAGATTTTTTTGGTTGATAGAGGAATAACAAAATGATAACTATGAGGATTACATAACATTCACTGGGTCCATTAATATGCACTCATTTTTTTAGCTCAGACACTACTTCGTGGGTCTGTATGGACAATAAATTTGACATGTTTTTGTGCATATTGTATCTAATTTGTCACTATTGAGTGTGATTCACAAGACTGGGTGGAAGGATGGATTTGTAGGCCTCTAACTCCGCTTCCTAGTTATCAACCTCCATAAGCATTATGACTTGTTTTTGTAGATGAAGTTGTAACATCCAAGGAATTTGAAAAAATTTCAATTTTGGTGTGACAAGGTATTTATGGTTATTTATTTAATTTTTAAAATTGAGTTATGTCCATTGAAATTTTAATATGTATAATTTAAATTTGAGTTGTTCAACCTTTGTTTTTTTGTAGGACATGTGTTTGTAGTGATTGCGACAAAAGATAATGAAGAAGGAACAGACTATTTATTATGTCATTACATCAAGGAAAGAAAAAAATTGACTTCTGTTGTTATAAATGGCAAAGATATTGAGTTTCCTATAGGGTCAGTGGTAGTTACTAGAACTTAGCTTTGATGATATCCATTAAAAAACTCCTCTGTTTAGGTGTTTGAAGACTTTGAGACACACAAGAAAATACTCCTATATTTACTTCTAGTTCTAGCGAAAAATATTCAGCTATATAGATATCGAGGAATGCCTAATAACAAGATTCTTTGGAAAGTTCGAGAGTCAGATTATGAAGCAATCTTGTCTGCTATTTAGAGTAGATCTGATCCTGATGGTTCATTGGAATGAATTTACAATGCTTATGTCTGGTACATATATAATTTCTTTGATATAATTTATTTGGTATATATAAATTTGTGAGTTAGATCTAAATTTAAGTTCATATATTTTATTTTAAATTTGTGTATTTTGTATATATCTAGTATATGGTTTTGATTTGAAACTTAAATTTCTTTGACTAACACTTTTATGTGTCAGGGTAGTGGTGCTACAAAAAGATTCCACCTTCACGTGGTTGACATTATTAGTAGATAATTGTAAATTCTCAAAGCTAAGAGAAGCTTTT
This sequence comes from Taxus chinensis, assembly GCA_019776745.2. Lineage (NCBI taxonomy): Eukaryota > Viridiplantae > Streptophyta > Pinopsida > Cupressales > Taxaceae > Taxus > Taxus chinensis. The sequence goes on from CM034155.1 coordinate 438,144,734, forward strand.
GAATTGTTTTACAAGAAAAGAGAAGCAATTAACAACGATTTATGTACCTGTGGAAGGTGTTCTTGGTTATGGAGGAGGTAGGCCAACAACACCTAGAGCTTAGAGAACAAAAAAAATGCCTTCCCAAATGTTTACAAGACCATCCCTATGCGTGTGCACATTCGATTTGGTGCCAGAACCCACCATTTGTAAAATACACCATTTAACAGCCTTACACTAGCCTTAAACTACATTATTTCACGTGTTTTTAAACAATAGGGCACCGAGAGCACTAATCTGGAGAAGGAAAAAACTGAGATAGGTTATTGTAGAGGGTCCTTACACCAAGGTGTCAGGATCAGACGAGACATGTCTCTAGGTGCCACAGAGTCCGTACGTAGTCACCTGTCGAAGTTGAACAATAGTTTGGTCTTAGGGATCTTAAGGGACTACGCCCAAATGAGAGTAGCTCGGAAGCAACGACCATTGTCATGTACACCAAAAAGACCAACTCCTCTAGTGTTCACTTGGCCACCTACATGTGTCGGTGCATAGTCGGTTTCGGTGCCATGACCCACCATTTGTAAAATATACCGTTTGACAGCCTTACACTGTCTCAAACTACATTATTTGGTGCATTTGCAAACAATAAGTCAGTGAGAGCACTGATTATGAGAAGGAAAAAACTGAGACAATTTAATGTAGAGGGTCTTTACACTGAAGGTGTAGGATCAGATGAGACGTCCTCTAGGTGTCATGGAGTCCGAGTAGTCACCCGTCGAACTTGAATGATATTTTGGTCTTAGGGCTCTTAAGAGACTACGCTCGAATGAAGTAGCCCAGAAGCAATGAACTTATCGTGCACTGAAACACCACCTCCTCTAGTGTTCATCTGGCCACCCAGATGTTTCAACAAAGTCGGTTCGATGCCACGACCCACCGTTTGCAAAATATAGCGTTTGACAACCTTACACTAGCTCAAACTGCACTATTTCACGCGTTTGCAAACAATAGGGCAGCGAGAGCACCGATATGAGAAGGAAAAAACTGAGAGAGGATATTGTAGAGGGTCCCTACACCGAGGTTTTGAATTAGATGAGACATCTTTAGGTGCCATGGAGTCTGAGTAGTCACCCATCGAAGTTGAACGATATTTTGGTCTCATGGCTCTTAAGGGACTACACCTGAACGAAGTAGCCTGGAAGCAACGACCTTGTCGCACACCAAAACACCACCTCCACTAGCATTCACATGGCCACCTGAACGTGTCGGCAGAATTGGTTTGGTGCCTTGACCCTCTGTTTGTAAAATATAGCGTTTGACAACCTTATACTGGCTCAAACTTTAGTATTTCATGCATTTGCAAACAATAGGGAAACGAGAGCACTGATATGAGAAGGAAAAAACCAAGAGAGGATATTGTATAGGGTCCCTACACTAAGGTTTTGGATCATACGAGACATCTCTAGGTGCCACGGATTCCAAGTATCACCCGTTGAAGTTGAACGATATTTTCATCTTAGGGCTCTTAAGGGACTACGCCTAAACGAGGTAGCTCGAAAGCAACAACCTTGTCACGCACCAAAACACCACCTCCTCTAGCGTTCACCTGGCCACTCGGATGTGTCGGCATAATTGGTTTGGTGCCACAACCCACTGTTTACAAAATATAGCATTTGATAACCTTACATTGGCTCCAATTGCACTATTCACGTGTTTGCAAACAATAGGGCAGCGAGAGCACCGATATGAGAAGGAAAAAACTGAGAGTGACTATTATAGAGGGTTCCTATGCTGAGGTTTCATATCAAACGAGGTGTTTCTAGGTGCCACGGAGTCCGAGTAGTCACCCGTCGAAGTTGAACGATATTTTGGTCTCAGGGCTCTTAAGGGACTACGCCCAAACGAAGTAGCCCGGAAGCAACAACCTTGTCGCGCACCGAAACACCACTTCCTCTAGTGTTAACCTAGCCACTCGAATGTGTCGGCACAGTCATTTTAGTGCCATGACCCACCGTTTGCAAAATATAGCGTTTGACAAACTTATACTGGCTGAAACTGCACTATTTCACATGTTTGCAAACAATAGGGCAGCGAGAGCACCAATATGAGAATCAAAAAACCAAGAGAGGCTATTCTAGAGGGTCCCTACACCGAGGTTTTGGATTAGACGAGGTGTCTCTAGGTGCCACAAAGTTCGAGTAGTCACCCATCGAAGTTGAACGATATTTTGGTCTTAGGGCTCTTAAGGGACTACACCCGAACGAAGTATCCCGGAAGCAACGACCTTGTCATGCACCAAAACACCACCTCCTCTAGCATTCACCTGGCCACCTAGATGTGTCAGCACATTCAATTCAGTGCCACAACCCACTGTTTGCAAAATATAGCGTTTAACAACCTTACACTAGCTCTAACTGCACTATTTCGTGCGTTTGCAAACAATAGGGCAGCGAGATCATCGATATGAGAAGGAAAAAACTGAGAGAAACTATTGTAGAGGGTCCCCACACCGAGGTTTCAAATCACACGAGGCATCTCTAGGTGCCATAGAGTTCGAGTAGTCACCCGTCGAAGTTGAATGATATTTTGGTCTCAGGGCTCTTAAGGGACTATGCTCGAACGAAGTAGCTCGGAAGCAACGACCTTGTCGCGCATCGAAACACCACCTCCTCTAGTTATCACCTGGCCACCCGGATGTGTCATTACATTCAATTTGGTGCCACGACCCACCATTTGAAAAATATAGCATTTGACAACCTTGCACTGGCTCCAACTACACTATTTCACGTGTTTGCAAGCAATAGGGTAGCGAGAGCACTGATATGAGAAGGAAAAAACTGAGAGAGGTTATTTGTTAGCTAGATTTTCTGCATAGCACAAAACCTAGGTAGTCATGAGATAAATCTCCCTCATTTAACCGGTGAGGCTCCCGTGTCAGATTTGTCAATAAAAATGTGTTATTATCTATCAGGGGTTTTAATTTAACCACTTAGTTCATGAACCATAACTAAGAAGTTCTGCAGCAAGTAAGCAGTTGTTCAAGAAAGGAAGTATTTTATAGAAGAAGGAAGTAAAGGAAATACAGAGAAGAAATGGGGAAGATGTGCATCCCAATTAGTAGATAGCAGAGCTAATTGCATGCACATAGAAGAAACTTTAATAGATATGAACACAAAGAATTATAAAACAAAGGCAGCTCTAGATCCAGATCTAAAATAACACAAAGTTTATTAAGAGATCTAAGATTAAAAGCAAGAAACAAAGTACACCAGACACAAAGTTCTCCGGAAACCTGCTCCTTTGTATTCCTTTGCTCCAAGTTGCTCTCAGGGGTTCAACACAAAGTCTAGAACACAATATTGCTGCTTACAAATTTTGATTCCCTATTAACCCGGAAGTTATTCTCCTACTTATAGAATGTAGGAGGGAAAGTACAAATGGAAAACTCAAACTGAACTGAAACATAAACAACAAGTAAAGATGACATTTGGCAATCATCCTCAACTATCTTCTCCTTAAGTGACACATGTATCACTTAACTAATAGAATGGTTCCACATGACTTTAAGTAATGGTTACAAAACCAATAACTTAGAAGTTTTACAATTTCATCCGGGAACATAGAAAATAGAAGAAGAAAGAATAGAAGAAGTCATGCCAGCTGTAATGTTTATGTCTTCTTCTTGTTCTGATATCGGATATACTTTTCGAACATGTAATTCAGCATCCTTCCATCTGTTTTAGCCACTGCTTCTTTCTCTATCCTGAACTGCAGCAACCCTTCATTCAACACTTTGATGCACGCTTCCACATCTTCCAAACTCAGCCCAAACCTCGCAATGTCTGCCTGTAGTGCCACCAGTCTACTGATAGAATTCATCGTGAAAGGCTTGGTAGCTTTATCAATTCTCTTTTGTATCATCAGAAGAGATATTTTTAGGGAATTAGGCACCTTAGTTGAGATGATCCACAAGTATGAAGTGACATTCCGTCCACTCTCTCCTTAGTGAAAGAAATGACACTGTCTGGTAAATCTGATGTCCTACTCTCAAGTGCCTGCATCCTCTTCAGGACAAAACTCTGTAGATTTCCAAATGGAAAGATACTGCAAACTCTAGCTGCCTTCCCCTTCTCGACTGATCCATCTGGTACAATCTATTCTGCAATCAATACGTCTCCCGACAGCGTGTTGATCTCGACCAAAATACTCAGGTTACTCTCTGCAACTGTATTCATGCCTTCTATGTTTGCCATCAATTGTTTTAGTTGGATTTGTTGCATCATCCATAACCTTTAGGTGGGATGGCAACTTCTCCAAGTTGTATAGAAGCTTGATAAATAATCAAATCCTTCCATTCGTCAATAGCCTTTACTTGATTACTTGCGTCCTCCATTTCCTACATAATATACAGATCACTCACCTGCTCTGAAATGGGTTGAATGGAAGGTTTAGTAACATTGGCTATGATCTCACATAATTGAGATGTTTGCTTTTGCAGCTCTTCTTTCTCCGCCTTTTCGCTGTCAAGCCTAAGGAATAAAGCATCCATCAATGTCTGTGTGTCCTGCTTTAATCCTTTAGTGGTGGCTTGACTGAGGGGTGCTTTAGTTACTATCACATCTTTTGCCATGAGCTCTTCCTCACATATTTCCTTGTGCCAGAATTGATATCTCAAGAAAACTTTTCTCCCCGAATCCTCTATGATCAACCTAGAAATTGCTTTGGCAACTTTAGGCCTTCTATCACTTCCGCCTAAATTCTAGAGTAGCTGCAAGTCGTGCTCCTCTAAGTTCATCTCCATTCTTGCTTCTGGAACCAACTGCAAAGACAACCATTCTTCAAGAAGTTACTTCTCGAAAGAATGAGAAGTCACTTAAGTCGTTGAGTGTACTACCATCTTCAATGCTCTGCATCCTCTCCGTTACAAAGTGTCACAGTGTTATGGCTGCACATCTTCTGAATCATCCAAGGACAAAGCCCTTTCGAATTCCACCATTTACAGCTTCAACGTATCCTCTAGAACAGAGTTCAGCTGAATGAAGTGGCTGAGGGGAGAAGATGAATGTCAAAGTATGGATTAAAAATAGTAAAAGGCATGGAAGCGTCATGTCAATGCTGCAATAGTTGGTGTACATAGGTACGAGAAACCAGAATTAATCCGAAGTCATCATCTCCTTGGATTGAGATCTTCTATGCACTTTCAACTTTCTCGACTCCTCCTACTGCTTTCTACTGTGCTGTTCGCTTGAGGGAATCTCTTGCGAACTTCCGAAGTAATGCCTGTGATTTCATTTTCCTCAATGTGCATGGTAATGATCATTCCACATTTCAGCAGGTCTCATTTGGAGTATTCACTGGCATAGCTCCTGAGCTTTCTTCAACCTTTTGCTGCAGCTTTCCTATGGCCTCCAACAATATGGCTTCATCTCCTCACAATTTGATGGTAATGACTGTCAAGGTACGACATTCCCATCATCTTTAAGATCCGCAGGTTCACACTAGAACAAGTTCTTGAACACTTGCTTTGAAGAGATCCTGCTGATAGGGCACTCTTTCTAACCTCGTACTCCTTTTGACACTTCATTTAGCAATTCTTCTTGAAGATCACATGTGCGTTCTCCATGGGATCAATTTATCTTCCTGCGCTACTCAACTATGGATCGAAGTGCAGCCTTGGTAGGGAAGGACTCTTGTTCATACTCTGATAACATTGATGTGCCTTGATTCCCCGAAAGCTTTATCTGTATGTGGAATGAACTGCCTTCTATCTACCACAGAGATGTGCTGGTATTTGCTCGTAGCACTTGTGAGAGCTTCACAAGTCGGTGTCAAGCTGTCCAAATTTTCTTGCAGTGAGCTCCATGGCAATCAATCTATCATTCAGATTCCTGGGCATCTTTATTTGTTCTCCAGAAAAGTCCGTAACCCTGAGGTATGTGAAATTTGTAAATTGAATGAATAGACTACCAATCTTGGACACAGCTTCCCACGCTTCCTTGCTTACCCTGTTGGCCTTCAAGTCTTTGTCTAGCATGAAGATGAAATCATAGAAGAATTCATCGTTGATCAGACTTTGAAATCTTTCTCGCACACAGGCACAGTAAGCTGTGGGTAGCACTCGAAAATGGGGTCCTTAGAAAGAACATCACATCTATCCAGCTTGGAAAAGATGCCTTGGGAAGCTGCAACATATACCAAGTATCGAAGTCATCTTGAAGCTGAAAGTACGCGTCACGTTTCCGGAGTTGCTCACCAATGTTGTTGCTAATAATTGAATGACAAATTGATTATAGAATCAACCTTGTTGATTTCAATGGTCCTGATGAAAGTAATACATCCATGCACGGAAAGTGTAAGCATTCGCCTCACCATTCATCCTGCATAGCAATTTGACGACATCATCTACCTCCTGACACGAAGCATTTGGACCGCCATTTCGGGTTCTCGGGAAGCTTCGGAAAACATGGAGATCTAGGCCAACATGTTCGGTTGAATCATGAATGCCTCAGCGCAATCAGCTCTTGAACTTTCCGAAATACTGCCGGCATTACTAAAGGATCTTGGCGGTCATTCGGGAACCTGAGAACATGGCGAATAATTCAAACAATAATTGGAACTGAATGTCCCGATGCTTATTGTCTATCCCGAAGCTTCAAAACTGATCCGAATAGGATGGTAAGGATTGCGCACTCCATAACACAATTGGTGGCAACTCGGGTTTACATGGAAAGCTCAGCTCGCGACACATTCCACTGCTTTTAACCTCATAGCATGTTCCGAAGTTGAATTTCCGAACTCTGGATCCAATCAAATTAAAAGAGGATCCAATTTAGATCTATTTCACAGGCATCTTTCGGGTTTCGGAAGCGATGCATAAGACATCGTGCTTTCTTTTTCACTTATGTCAATGGCTGTTAGTAACATCTTTGTCTGAATTCTTTTTCTTCGATACTTTGCCAGATTTCTTCAATACTGGTGTAGATCTGGACAATTCTTCAAATTCGAAGGATATATGCAATGTATTGGACATTGATGCAAAATCATTTTCCCTTCAAAAATTGGCCATTGTAGGGCATGAATAGTGAATTTTAATTGTAAAAATCTACACTTTTCCGAGCCCGTTGCCCCAAAAATTGGTGTTTAATTGTGCACAACATGAATCCTTTTCCTGAAATTATGCAGGGCATGCGCCAAATCATGGAAGCTTTTAGCCTTGTTGCCACCTTGCCTGAGCAAAATTTCTTCAAAGTACTTTTCCTCTTGGCTGCAATTCTTTACCTGTGGTACTGGCTTATATAACCTTCACAACTATAATTAATATTGCCCTAACAATTAAAGGTAATTAATTAATTAAAAATCATGCTCTTCTCTTTTTAAAAAGTCATGTTTAAGGACAGTCATCCAATAAATTAAATTAATCCAATTTAATCCTTCACACATCACTTTGTAGCTTCACAGTGTGCCTTGATCCTATAGCCACTGAAAATAGAAATTAATTTAATGATTTAAAAGATCTTCTATGGGGCGCACTTTTTGAAAGAGAGGGGGCAGCCACTAAATAAAATAAATTTAATACATTTAATCCATTTCTTATATTCCTTCTTCGACTTGTTGACTTCCTCCAAGCTTGGGCACACTTTTTAGAAGAATAGATTAATTAAAATAATCATTTCAAGGCTGCCATCATCTCACCAAAGGGGGCGCACTTTTTTGCACATATAATTCTATTTTTAAGAATTTTTCACAATGGGATTCTTTACCCTGCAAGGCAGGCACTAAAATCCCATGATCCACTTAAGTGATTTGACTTTGACAATGGGATTATTTACCCTGCAAGGCAGGCACTAAAATCCCATGATTTCACTTAAGTCACTTTCCTTTTATTTTATCATGGGAATTTTCACCCTGCAAGGCAGGTAATAAATTCCCGCCTGCCTGCGGCCTCTAACTTTCCCACTGCAGCTTAAGTGAATTTTATAACACGGGAAAAAGTACCCTGCTAGGCAGGTATAAAATTCCCACCTTGCCTGCTGCTTGTATTTTTCCCATTGCAGCTTAAATCCTTTGTTTTCCAAAAATGCGCCCAACCCCGCAGGGGATTTTCCGTGCACGACTTCGCTTTTTCCTAGTGATCTAGACCTCCGATGGCGACTTCCTCCAGGCATAACGTGCGTATATGTTTTCCAGCTGCTTTAGGCCAAAAATCGAGCTTACCCGGCAAAGGAATTGTTCTAGAGAAATTTAACAGAAAACGGAACGGAACAACACAAAAACACCGAAAAATTGCCAAAAGTTACAAATAAAGCCCAAAACTTATTCCAAGTTAAAACCCTTCTGGTACATAAGAGTAATGACATATTCGATCATAAGAGAGTTAAAACAGAGCGCAAATAGCCTCATACGGGGGCTCAAAATAATTAAATACAAATTTCCCGCAGACAAATCCCGACGACAGAATATAACAATTTTGGGCATCTGGGTATTTGGCGAAAAAGGCTAATATGGCTCTTTGGGAATATCTTGACACAATACAAGAACTTTTAGGCAATAAAAACACAAAACGACCCATTATTTTAAAAGTACGAAAATTTTTCAGATAGGGTAGTCGTAGATTTCAGGATGAAATCTGGGTGACACCAGTCGGCTCCGTCTGTGGACATCTTTTTCTCTGTCAGAATGACAAGGGAAAAGATGAGATCCCAGCATCTCTGGTTTCGTATCTTGTCCTTTGGGCACGGGGTCAGGCAAACAAACACAACACAACACAAAAACAAAACAAAACAAGGAAAAACAAACAAAGATTTATTTATGTACATACAGGTTTTACCCTGCTTCTCATGTCCGGAACAGCTTCAAGTGTTGCCCATTGAAAGGCAACGACAATTCAACTCCATCCTGATGAGCAAGAATGAAGCTATCCGCTCCAGCGATTCTCTTAATCACAAAAGGCCCTTTCCATAGTGAATCAAACTTTCCATGCATGCCTTTTGTTTCTCTTCTTTTGTCCCATAGAAGGACCCAGTCATTGACTTCAAACTTTCTTTCCTTGGTCTTTTTGTCGAAGATGACTTTCACCTTCCTTTGATGCTCTGTCAACCTATGTACAACTTGAGTTTGTACTTCCCTCAATTCAGTCAGGTACATAATTCTTTTATCAATAGCATCCGTGAAAGTGGAATCCTCCAGGGCCTTAGAAAGTTGCAGGGCAGGCAGTTCCAAGGTAAGAGGTAGCTCTGTGTCTCTACCATATAACAGCTGAAATGGGGACATGCCTATCACCCTCTTTGTGTGATTCTATCGGCCCATAATGCATCAAACAACTTTTTATGCCAAGTCCTCTGATTTTCCGTTACTAGCTTGCGCACGATAGTTACCAGGTTTTTATTACTAGACTCAGCTTGACCATTCCCTTGTGGATAGTAGTTTGAGGAATGAACCAGCTGAATCCCATAAGTGTAGCAGAATTCCACCAGCTCCTCAGAAGAAAGATTCGGAGCGTTGTCTGCTACAATTTTGCTGGGCACGCCAAACCTGACAATAATATTTTCTTTTATAAAATTGCACACCTCGGCGGAAGTGGCATTCTTCACAGGAATAGCTTCTACCCACTTACTGAAATAATCAGTAGCTGTTAGAATGTAATGGTGACCGGCACTGGAAGCCGAGTTAAGCATACCAATAAAATTCATTCCCCACTGTTGGAAAGGTTCTTCAATCACAATGGGTTTTAGAGGTAATGCAGGCAATTTCACACGCCCAACAAAATGTTGGCATGCTTGACACTTAGCTACCCAATCTGCAGTATCTTGAAAAAGGGTTGGACCAGTAATACCTTGCTCTGAGGATCTTGTGTGCAGTGACTTGGGTTGAGAAATGACCACTGCAAGCCATGTCATGAAACTATTGTAGTAGCTGATCCTGTTGAGCTTTATCGACGCATCTGAGAAATACACCATCAATTCCCCTCTTGTACAAACCATTATCCCAAAGAACAAAATCTTTGGATTTCAGTTTGATGGTTCGTTTCTCTTTTCTGGAAAGTTGATCTGAGCATTCTCCATACGTCAGAAAGTAAGCAATGTTACTGTACCACTCCTCTACCAAATCTATAAAAAGTACTGCAGGCAAATCTCCATCTATCTCATCTTGATCCACTTCTGGCACTGATGTTTTCATCTTCGTCATTAATTCACACAGAGCTCTTCCTCGAACCAGCTTTGTTGTTTTAATATCCAGGTCATATTCTTGAACCTTTGTCACCCATATGCCTCTCAACAATCCTAACTCTTGTTGAGTAAGGATAGATTTAACTACAGTATCTGGAACCAAAACCACAGTGTGCAAGGAAAGAATATAATACCTGAATGCTTTGCACGCCTTCACCACTGCATATGCGTGCTTTTCCATGGGAGTGTATCTCAACTCATAGGCTTTAAGAGGCGTACTCATGAAAGCAATAGGAGCTTCTGCGTCCTCTTGATTTTTCTGCATCAGTATTGCTGACATGGTGTGTTCAGAGGAATAATAGTAAAGAATAAATTATTTACTGAAGTCGGGTGAAACCAAGACTGGAGCTTTCGATAGGGCCTCTTTAATTTTCTCGAAAGATTCCTTCCCTTCGCTGCTCCATTTAAAATCTTTTGTTTTCTTCATCATATTCGAAATATGACGGGTTAGCTCAAAAAAGTCAGGAATGAATCTCCTGATAAAATTAACTTTTTCAAAGAAAGAGTGAACTCCTTTTTTGGATGTGGTCAAAGGAAATGTCTGAATGGATTTGGCACGCTCTGGATCTATCTTTGTTCCTTCTTTGGAAACAATGTACCCTAGCAGCTTTCCTTCGGTTATGGCAAAGATAGATTTCTTGGGATTTAAAGAAATACCATGCTTGAGGCATTATATGAAAACCTCTTCCAAGTTTGAAATGTGTTCACTTCTATCTTTGGGAAAGACTGTCAGATCGTCCAGATACACCACTGTGCTTATATCTTTGAGATGAGAAAAGGCTAGATCCATAGCTCTTTGAAATGTAACACCAGCATTAATCAGGCCGAACGGCATTTTTTGGTACGCTAAGGTTCCCTAAGGTGTGATGAACGCCTTTTTGTATTGATCTTCCTCGGGCACCTTGATTTGATTGTAGCCTGAGAAGCCATCAAGCATGAAGAGCATCTCAAATCTAGTGACTACCTGCAGAGTGTGATCCATGATGGGGATGGAGTAGTTATCTTTTAATGAAGCTTGATTAAGGTTGCAGAAATCCACGCACAACCTAATCTCACCGCTCTTCTTTCTTATAGGGACTATGTTGGCCAACCATTCTGAATGATGTATGGGATAGATAATATTTGCGTCTAACAACTTCCGGATTTCTAAAAAAATGGTTCCCAAAATAGTAGGGTTGTGCCACCGCAGCTTCTGCTTGAAAGGCTTCTGTTCTGGTTTAAGTGGGATGTAGTGTTGAACTTCCGCAGGCTGATATGTTTTTAGATCCTAGTAAGAGCAGGTAAAAACATTCATATATTTCTTAAGAAGCTCAGTAAAAGCTTCTCTTTCGGCCTCTAAGCAACACTTACCTAGATTTACTAATTTGGGATCATTGCCAGCTCCCAAATTTAATAATTGTGTGTCAGAGGAAGAACCTTCCCCACTTTCTTCATTTTTCTTAAGCATCTGATCATGCTTATCAAACATTTCCTCAAGAGATACCAAACCTTTGGGAATTTTATTTCCCTTTAGTTGGATAATCTCCTGACTTCCTGAGACGTGCACATCTATTTCTCTGACAGTAGTCTGCCTAGGAGGTGAATTGCTTCCCTCATAGTAGATCTCTTCAAAGTTGTCCTTCTGTTGGAGAAACACAACAATCTGCATGTCATCGTTGAAAACCTGCCATTGCTGGACATTGTCAGGAACCTTTGGGCGAAAGACCATCTCCACCTTGTAGTCTCCCTGTCTAAAGAATGCAGGAGGCTGACTCTGGATTCAACAAGGCTGCAGTTACTGCAAGCGAATCAACTCTTGAATTTTGTTCTCTTGGAATGTAAGATATCGAGAAAGCTAAAAAATCCAGGATAGTAGAGTAGACCCGATCTCTATAGTGCCGCAGTTTATCTTTTTTGACTTGGTAGAGGCCTCTTATCTGCTTCACAATCAGCTCAGCATCTCCCTTTGCATGTAATAATTTGATTCCCATTGTTCTTGCCTGCCCCATGCCTAACAACAATGCTTCATACTCAGTTGTATTGTTAGTATTTTCGAACATCAATTTGCAGTGTGCATGCACCTTCCCTTCAAGAGAGATAAGAACAATTCATGCGCTAGATCCAAATGAACAGCAACTACCATCAAATTCCAGAGTCCAAATCTTGTCTTTAAATTGATGTGGTTCTTGAATCATCGGTTAAACATTTTCTTTATCCATTTCTAGATAATAGACTCCATGATCCGATTCCAAAAACAAGATTTGAGATCTAGGATCTTCAGACTTGGATACTGTGTACTTATATTTCTTCTCAGGTTCCAGCTTCTAATTTACTCCTTTGATTGGTATGTGTGCACAAGACCAATCCATCTTGACTTCTCCACCCAGCTCTTTGCAGAAATTTCTACTCAACAGCATGCCATAAGAGACTGGAATGTCTGCTACAAGGATAGTCATTTTCAGTCTTTTATCTGGAAAAGAAGCAAGTACTACCTGCACATCTTTGATTTTCCCCACAAGAGGGACTTTCCTTTCCATTGAATAACATCTTCTGATGGTTTTTGTCAATGTGAGACCCAAGGCATCAACAAGTTTAGCAGGCATGACATTGTCAGAAGCTCCAGAGTCCAAGATGAAATTGCTAAGTTTGTGTTCCGTTGATAAGCAGTGACACATAAAATGGCTCAATCCTTTCTAACGTAGTAGGAGAAGAAGTGGAAGGAGAAGAACTTACAACTGCATTATTTGAAGGGGGAGTATTCTTTGGGCTTGACAAGATACCCCGTGAAGTATTATTTGTTGGGTTGGGACCATTACTTTGCACATATTTGACCAATCTATTCAGCTGATCAGGAAATGCTCTCAAATACTTAGCTTCTGACATTTGGACCTTGTTCCTCTTGATGTGATCAATTATGTCGAAAGCTTGACTTGCTTCAGCAGGATGTGCATTGGCTCTTTGCTGCGAATTGAAAGAATTTGAATATTTATCCTTAGGCACTAATGAAAAAGGAAGAGTGCTACATCTTTTCAAGATAGTAACATCTGGGCCAGGATCTTCTCTTTCTCTTTGGCCGCTTATGGATGCTTTGGCATTTTGGCACATCTGAGACCTTGTAAACACCATAAAAGTGTAACCATCAGAATCTTCAAAAGATTCATAATAACCATCGTCAAATTCGTAGTCCAGGTAACCAATATTGGAGTCACCAGCGGGATCTATAAAGTCTTCATCATCGAATGATTCATCAATGCTGAGATCCTCTTCATTAGTTTCCATGTTATTCCTTGGAGCAACTTCTATTGCCAACTACTGCGGTGCAGCAGTAAGTTTGTTTCGGTTTTGATTTTGATTTTGACCATTAAAGGTCCAGGTAGGAGCTATTCTTGAGGGGGTTGCACTCCTTGCTTGAGAGATCTGCTTCTTGATCTGTAGCATCTCATTAGCCAATTTCTATAACAAAGGATCCGAAGTACTAGAAGAAGCACCATCACCTTTGTGAGATGGTTGTTTGAGTTTTCCAGCCATGATCAAGTCATCCTCAACCTCCACGGCAGCATTTTGTGCTTCAAGCAGATTTACAGGTCTTGCCCTTCTTAGCTGATATCCAGCTTCGGGCAATAGAGCGTTTATAAAAAACGTCTTTTGATTTTTGTCACTCAATGCGGCAGAAGTGGGGATTTTGTATAAAATCCTTTGGAACCTTACAATAAAGTCCTACATATTCTCACTTGGCTCTTTCTTCAACTGCATCAATTGGGTGATCAACGTGCTAGTGTCCTCTACAGGCTTGAATCTTTTCAAGAATTTATCACGCATAGTCACCCAGTTGGTTATGGTGCCAGGAGCTACCCAATAAAACCATTCTCCAGCCAAGTCATGTAGAGTCTCAAGGAAGAATCTGATTGAGACATCTTCATGCTCTACTACAAGCACGCCACAAGATATGAAGAAGGCCACCAAATGATCATCCAGGTTTTGCTTTCCATCTCCAAAGAATTTTAGAAAATTCTTTCTGGATCCCTTTGGCAGCTCGTGCATAGGTGGGGCCAAGTTCAGAGGTCTAAAAGTTGCTCCCCATGGAACATGGACAAGCTGATGCCCCATGTTGACTTGAGCACATCTCCTCCTTGTGTAGACTTGATGGATAATTCCAGCCACCGGATTATGCTAAATACGATCCGGATCTGGATGGATGTGCACTCTCCTTCCTACTGAGAGACTAGATCTGCGGCTTCTAACTTGAGGAGGATGATTGAAATTGAATTGCTCCTACAGTCAGAAGAAATGATCAGTCCTTCCGCCTTCACGGATCGGGTTTATGGATGTTCAACCAGGTTGAGATTTGTATGGAAAACACTCTAATCTTTAATAGATAAACCTTGATCTGCAAAAATAGTTGTTCCCCAGCGGAGTCGCCAAAAAATGTTAGCTAGATTTTCTGCATAGCACAAAACCTAGGCAGTCATGAGATAAATCTCCCTCATTTAACCGGTGAGGCTCCCATGTCAGATTTGTCAATAAAAATGTGTTATTATCTATCAGGGGTTTTACTTTAACCACTTAGTTCATGAACCATAACTAAGAAGTTCTGCAGTAAGTAAGTAGCCATTTAAGAAAGGAAGTATTTTATAGAAGAAGGAAGTAAAGGAAATACAGAGAAGAAATGGGGAAGATGTGCATCCCAATTAGTAGATAACAGAGCTAATTGCATGCACATAGAAGAAACTTTAATAGATATGAACACATAGAATTATAAAACAAAGGTAGCTCTAGATCCAAATCTAAAATAACACAAATTTTATTAAGAGATCTAAGATTTAAAGCAAAAAACAAAGTACACTGTGACACAAAGTTCTCCGGAAACCTACTCCTTTATATTCCTTTGCTCTAAGTTGCTCTCAAGGGTTCAGCGAACACAAGATTGCTGCTTACAAATTTTGATTCCTCCTTTAACCTGGAGGTTCTTCTCCTACTTATAGAATGTAGGAGGGAAAGTACAAATGGAAACCTCAAACTGAACTAAAACATAAACAACAAGTAAAGATGACATTTGGCAATCATCCTCAACTATCTTCTCCTTAAGTGACACATGTATCACTTAACTAATAGAATGGTTCCACATGACTTTAAGTAATGGTTGCAAAACTAATAACTTAGAAGTTTTACAATTTCATCCAGGAACATAGAAAATAGAAGAAGAAAGAATAGAAGAAGTCATGCCAGTTGTAATGTTTATGTCTTCTTCTTGTTTTGATATTGGGTACACTTGTCAAACATGTAATTCAGCATCCTTCCATCTGTTTTAGCCACTGCTTCTTTCTCTATCCTGAACTGCATTAACCCTTTATTCAACACTTTGATGCACGCTTCCACATCTTCTAAACTCGGCCCAAACCTCACAATGTTTTCCTACAGCACCACCAATCTACTGATAGAATTCATCATGAAAGGCTTGGTAGCTTTATCAATTCTCTTTTGTATCATCAGAAAAGATCCTTCCAGGGAATTAGGCACCTTAGTTGAGATGATCCGCACGTATGAATTAACATTCCCGTCTACTCTCTCCTTAGTGAAAGAAATGACACTGTCTTGTAAGTCTGATGTCCTACTCTCAAGTGCATGCATCCTCTTCAGCAAAACTCTGTAGATTTCCAAATAGAAAGATACTACAACTTCTAGCAGCTTCCCCTTCTCGATTGATCCGTCTGGTACAATTTATTCCATAATAAATACATCTCCTGGCAGCTTGTTGATCTCATCCAAAATACTCAAGTTACTCTCTGCGACTGTATTCATGCCTTCTATGTTTGCCATCAGTTGCTTCAGTTGATTTGCTACATCATCCATAACCTTTAGGCGGGCTAGCACTTCTCTAAGTTGTACAAAAGCTTGACGAATAATCAAATCCTTCCATTCGTCAATAGCCTTTACTTGATTTCTTGCGTCCTTCATTTCCTACATAAGATGATCACGCACCTGCTCTAAAATGGGCTGAATGGAAGGTTTAGCAACCTTGGCTATGATCTCAAATAATTGAGATACTTTCTTTTACATCTCTTCTTTCTCCACCTTTTCACTATCAAGCCTAAGGAATAAATCATCCATCAATTTCTGCGTGTCTTGCTTCAATCCTTCAATGGTGGCTTGACCGAGGGGTGCTTTGGTTACTGTCACATCCTCTACCATGAGCTCTTCCTCCATCTTTCCTTATGCCAGAATTGATATCTCAGCAAACTTCTCTCCCGAATCCTCGATGATCAACCTAGAAGTTTTCTTGGCAACTTTAAGCCTTATGTCTCTTCCACCCAGATTCTGGAGTAGCTGCAAATCATGCTCCTCTAAGTTCATCCCCATTCTTGCTTTTGGAACCAATTGCGAAGCCAACCATTCCGAGAAGTTACATCTCAGAGAATGAGAAGTCGCTGAAGTCGCTGAGTGTACTACCATCTTCTACTCTACATCCTCTCCATCAGAAAGTGCCACAGTGTTATGGTTGCCATCTTCTGAATCGTCCAAGGATAAAGCCCTTTCGAATTCCGCCATCTATAGCTTCAACGTATCCTCTGGAATAGGTGTTGAATGAAGTGGCTGAGGGGAGAAGATGAATGTCACTGGATTCAGTGAAGGCATGGAAGCGTCCTACTACTACAGTGCAATAGTTGGTGAAGTACTGGGTACTGAAGCAACCAGAGTTAAAGTCATGGTCGTAGAAGTGATCCTCTTCTTGGATTGAGATCTTCTATGCACTTTCAACTTCTCGACTTTCCTACTGCTTTCTCCTCTGTGCTTTCGCTTGAGGGAATCTCTTGCGCTGAAGTTACCTGTGACTTGATTCATCAATGCTTTATCAAGGTAATATCCCTTCGTCAGCAACTAATTTGAAGTATTCACCAACATAGCTCCTGACCTTTCTTCAATTGTGTTGCAACCTCCTATGTTATTCTGCAGTATGGCTTTATCTCCTCCCATTTGATGGTAAGTGTCAAATACCACATTCTCATCATCTTTAAGATCCGCAGGTATCTGTGCTAGTCCAAATTCTAACACTTGTTTTGCTGATAGCCTGCTGAAATCTCTCTTTCTAACCTCGTACTCACTTTTGCACTTCATCCAGAAATCTTCTAATGAAGGCACATGTGCATACTCTTGGGAGATTGTCTTCCTAGCTACTCCAAATGGATCGAAGTTCAGCCGTGCAGGGAAGAACTCTTGCTCATACTCGAATAACAATTACGCCTCCATTCCCCGAGCTCTATGAATGCTAATGCAGCTGTAATATCCCACAGTGATTGGGAAGAAGCCCGTAGACTTGTGCCGCTTTGACTGAAGGTCGTGTAACTCCACAAGTTGCCTGCTCAGCTCCATGGCAATCAATCTATCATTCGGATAACTGGGCATCTTTATTGGTTCTCCAGAAAAATCCGTAACCCTGAGGTATGTAAAATCTACAAATTGAATGAATAGACTGTCAATCTTGGACACATCTTCCCATGCTTCCTTGCTTACCTTGTTGGCCTTCAAGTCTTTGTCTAGCCTGCAGATGAAATCATAGAAGAATTCATCGTTGATCACTTTGAAATCTTTCTCGCACGCAGGTACAGTAAGTTGTGGGTAGCACTCAAAAATGGGGTCCTTAGAAAGAACACCACATCTATCCAGCTTGGAAAAGACGCCTTGTGAAGCTGCAGCATACACCAAGTAGGAAGTCATTTTAAAGTTGAAAGTACGCTTCATGTTTCAGAGTTTCTCACCAATGTTGTTGCTAATAATTTCTGACCAATTGATTATAGAATCAACCTTGTTGATTTCAATGGTCCTGATGAAAGCATACATCCATGTACGGAAAGTGTAAGCATTCACCTCGCCATTCATCCTGCATAGCAATTTGATGACATCATCTACCTCCTGCACCAAATTGGACCGTGGAAGAGTTCTCAGGAACTTTGAAGGAGATCTAGGCTTCTTCATGTATCGGCTATTCATTATGCTCACACAATCAACTCTATGCTTCTCCCACCTGCTGCCGGCATCCTGAAGATTAATGGAAGTCACCACCTTTCGCACTAGAATCTTCAAACAATAATTGATGAACTCAGCGTCCAAATGAATTATTGTCTTTCCCGAAGCATCACACACTGATCTGGATGAAGGATGGTAAGATCTAGCACACTCCATAACAAATTCTGGCAACTGGGCTGTACATGGAAAAGTTACAACTCAAATAATTCCACTGCGTTTAACCGCACGCATGAGTGAAGTCTTTCCCACTCTGGATCTATCAATCAAATCGGAAAGAGGTTCCGGGCCTAGATCTGTGTCTCCTATGTCTGCAAGTTTGGAAGCGATGCATGACTCTATCGTGCTTTCTTTTTCATCTCTCTTCACCATGGCTTTGTCTATCTTTGTCTGAATAATTCTTTTTCTTCTTACGTGGCTGGATTTCTTCAATACTGGTGTAGATCTGGACAATTCTTCAGATTCGGAGGATATATATAATGTATTGGACATTGATAAAAGCTCCTTTTCCTTTGTAAAGCACCTGTAATGAATTCCTGTAATTTATTCAAACAAAAATTGGCCACCAGAGTATGAATAGTGAATTTTAACTGTAAAAATCTACACTTTTCAAGCCTGTTGCCCCTAAAATTGGTGTTTAATTTGCAGATAAAGAGAGCATGAATCCTTTTAACAACACCTGAGCACCTGTAACACCTATGCAAACAATTATGTAGACAAATATCCACCTCCTTCAAAGCATGCGCCAAATCTGGAAGCTTTTAGCCTTGTTGTCACCTTGCCTGAGCAAAATCCTTCTTCAAATGGGGGCGCACTTTTCCTCTTGGCTGCAATTCTTTACCTGTGAATTAAATAATTCACCCATATGGTTGCCCATGCTTATATAACTCTCACAATTCTATAATTAATAATTGCCCTAACAATTAAAGGCAATTAATTAATTAGAAATCATGCTCTTCTCTTTTAAAAATAGCATGTTTAAGGACAACCATCCAGTAAATTAAATTAATCCAATTTAATCCTTCATGCATCACTTCACTTAAGCTTCAGAATGTGCCTTGACCATAGCCACTGAAAATAGAAATTAATTTAATGATTTAATGCCTTAAAAATCATTAAATAACTCCCAAATGGGGTGCACTTTTTGAAAGAGAGGGGGCAGCCACTAAATAAATTTAATTTAATACATTTAATCAATTTCTTTTATTCCCCCTTTGACTTATTGACTTCCTCCAAGCTTGGGCGTACTTTTTAGAAGAATAGATTAATTGAAATAATCATTTTAAGGCTGTCATCATCTCACCAAAGGGGGCGCACTTTTTTGCTCATATAATTTTATTTTTAAGAATTTTTCACAATGGGATTCTTTACCCTGCAAGGCAGGTACTAAAATCCCGTGATCCACTTAAAGTGATTTGACTTTGAAAATGGGATTATTTACCCTACAAGGCAGGCACTAAAATCCCATGATTTCACTTAAGTCACTTTTCTTTTATTTTATCATGGAAATTTTCATCCTGCAAGGCAGGTAATAAATTCCCGCCTGCCTGCGGCCTCTAACTTTCCCACTGCAGCTTAAGTGAATTTTATAACACGGGAAAAAGTACCTTGCTAGGTAGGTATAAAATTCCCACCTTGTCTGCTGCTTGTATTTTTCCCATTGCAGCTTAAATCCTTTGTTTTCCAAAAATGCGCCCAACCCCGTAGGGGCTTTTCCGTGCACGACTTCGCTTTTTCCCAGTGATCTAGACCTCCGATGACAACTTCCTCCGGGCATAACGTGCGTATATGTTTTCTAGCTGCTCCAGGTAAAAAATCGGGCTTACCCGGCAAAGGAATTGTTCTAGAGAAATTTCACAGAAAACAAAACAAGACAACACAAAAACACGAAAAAATTGCCAAAAGTTACAAATAAAGCCCAAAACTTATTCCAAGTTAAAACCCTTCTGGTACATAAGAGTAATGACATATTCGATCATAACAGAGTTAAAACGGAGCGTAAATAGCCTCATACGGGGCTCAAAATAATTAAATACAAATTTTCCGCAGACAAACCCCGACAACAAAATATAACAATTTTGGGCATTTGGGTATTTGGCGAAAAAGGCTAATATGGCTCTTTGGGAATATCTTGATGCAATACAAAAACTTTCAGGCAATAAAAACATAAAACGACCCATTATTTTAAAAGTACGAAAAAATTTCGGATAGGGTAGTCACAGATTTCAGGATGAAATCTGGGTGACACCACTATTGTATAAGGTCCCTATGCCGAGGTGTCGGATCAAACGAGGCGTCTCTAGGTGCCATGGAGTCCGAGTAGTCACCCGTCGAAGTTGAACGATATTTTGGTCTCAGGGCTCTTAAGGGACTACGCCTAAACAAAGTAGCCTAGAAGCAATGACCTTGTCACACACCGAAACACCTTCTCTAGTGTTCACCTAGCAACCAAGATGTGTCGACGTAGTCAGTTTGGTTCCACAACCCACCGTTTGTAAAATATAGCGTTTGACAACCTTACACCGGCTCCAACTGCACTATTTCATATGTTTACAAACAATAGGGCAGCGAGAGCACCGAAATGAGAAGGAAAAAACTGAGAGAGGCTATTATAGAGGGTCCCTACGCCAAAGTGTCGGATTAGATGAGGCATCTCTAGGTGCCACGAAGTCCGAGTAGTCACCTGTTGAAGTTGAACGATATTTTGGTCTCAGGGCTCTTAAGAGTCTACGCCCGAACGAAGTAGCCCGGAAGCAATGACCTTGTTATGCACCAAAACACCACCTCCTCTAGTGTTCACCTAGCCACTTGAATGTGTCAGCGTAGTCAGTTTGGTGCCACGACGTCCTGAGGCATGACTTCTCACTCCTCGCCTTCGTTCATTTCCTAGGACTCAAAACATTCAATGTCACTTGTTTACCTTCCATCTCTCTTGTTCTCTTTGGACTTGCCTCTATCCTCTTAGGTGCTTCATCACTATCCTTGCTTTGCTCTCTTGAGCTATGTTTTTTTGGTGATCTCTCTCCATCCTCTGCTACCCCAACTATGTGCTTACATGTGAACTCATTATTTTTGCATTATAATAGAATTTTTCATCACAGATCACTACACAGAATTAGGAGTATAAGTAAATCATCAAACAATTAAGGGAACATGTGAAGACCTTTTATTCATAAGTGAAATCATTTATTGCATGAGATTAATCATCTCTACCTCAAATTGAAGTAATGTCTCCCATATGAAACTTCAACCCCCAGTCCATCAAGCAAGATCAAGCATTCATACCGCAAAGAAGGACATGTGACCATTGGGTGAGCATGATCCTTGAAAAAGGGAATGATCTATTTCTTGCTTGATTATCTCTTTGTTTAGATTGTTCTTGGTCATATATTTGAAAATCAATAGGAATAGAGTTGAGATCAAGAAAGAGAAATTCCATTCCAGGAAAATAATCTCCCATTTGCGAGTGAGATGAATAATTTTGATTCTCATTCCTTGGTGAGCTTAGGTGTGTTTTCATCTGACTCAAAGAACTCAAGTATGACATTTTGTCCCATACCATCACCTAGAGGTTTGAGGCTCTAAAAGAAGCCATTTCTGATTTTGAATCCCATGAGGAGAATGTATTAAATTTTTTGGAAGATCTTGGCATAAGAATGCATGAGCTTGGTACTCCTCTCAGGGAGAATAATTCCATGAAGAATCTTCAGGATTCAAATTTCAAGAATTGGTTCAGGAAAATATTTGTGACCCTTTCCTTCAATAGTGATACTTTAGAAGCCCTTGTAGAGATCATAGGTTATATCTCTAATCCTATGAAGAGTTATGAAAAATATTTTAGTCAATATGGAAATATCAATGCCATTCCTAAGAATTGACTCAACACATTAGAGCATGTGAACATCTTGGAAGATGAGAAAGTTTCATTTGTAGTTTCCAGATTCAACAAGATGGTCTATGGAAAAGCCTCATCATTCAAGATCTTTCGCGGAGGAAGACATGAGTTGATTCTTCATGATGGGTGGAACCTAAGAATACTAATAAGGGCTTACTATCAAATTTTTACCCTTTTCAAAGGGACGTGGGGGACATCAGAATGCACCACCACATGAAATCTCTCCCTTTCGTCACTTAAGGCTTGTAACATTCTCACTAGGTATGATTCCTCAGCACCCCAACTTGATTATGTTGCCCCCTCTCATGAATACTTAACCCCTTCACACATTATCACCCCTTTAAGTCCCTTTGTCCCTTAATGTGGTAAGGGAAATGGGGAAAACCAAAACTCATTTAGAAACTTTTAACCTTACCATGTCATGCCATGTACAACCTGAGTTAATCCAAAATGGTCAAAGATGAGTTAGAAGGTGAGTTAGCTAGGTTAATGTTAAGAGGTGAGTATAAACAAACACTTGCCCATTTTTTTAATCCCTTTTTAATATTTCCTTTTCCTTCATTGCTGCTAGTATTTAGTTGTGCTACTAAATTTTCAAGAAACCCTATTGCAAAAATCACATTTTTGCTCATATATCCTTCAGTTTCGCTCCATTCCCCCTGCAATTTAGCCCATAAATTCTACTCATGAACTCCTTGAAGATGATCTAAAAAAAATTCCATTTCTACCCTAAATTTTTATAGCATCCCATTTAAAATTTCAGAGAAAAAATTGCCTTTTTAGATCCTTACAATTCTGGAGATCAAAACCACTTGAAATTTGAAGCAGGAAACCATATGAAAATACCTAATCTAATGAAAAAAATTCATCTCAATCCAAATACATGAAGACATGCGATTATATTTATTATTAAATTGGCATATGAGCCTTACTAAAAATAATAAGTTTTGATAACAAAGAAAAAACATGAGACCTCTGTGTAATCTTCAATTCTAAAAATATGAAAATTGTAAAACTTGAAAATCGGGAAAATTGTAAAATCTTCAATGTTGCACCATAAGTAATGTTATATTCATATAGTTCAAGATGAACTCTACCTCACTTATTTCTATCAATGTTCACATTAGTTGATATGCAACAGATGACTGTTAGCTTTAAAAAAAAAGTAATTGTACGTATTGCCCTTTTCTAGTTCACCTAGCATGGTTTTGCTTAATGGAATAGGTTTTCTTAACAATTGTACCATGTAGTGCTCTGGGACATGGTTTTTTAATTTTAAGTCAAACATACATATCTAGAACTAATAAATGGTTATGAAAACATACATAGAAGAATATCATACATGTAATGAAATCACATTAAACATATAGTTCAGTAATATCGTTATAAAAACCAACACACGTGGATATATAAGAATAAAAAAAAGTGTGCTCC
This sequence comes from Taxus chinensis, assembly GCA_019776745.2. NCBI lineage: Eukaryota > Viridiplantae > Streptophyta > Pinopsida > Cupressales > Taxaceae > Taxus > Taxus chinensis. The sequence goes on from CM034155.1 coordinate 438,168,269, forward strand.
AGACACACGTATTTGAAAATATGTAAATTCATAACATGTGTACATATCGAACTAAGTTTGTCATAATGTATATAGGACCACATGCGGTCGCAAAATACTATATATATACAATGAACTATATGAAGAAACATGTTCACTATGACCAGATAGCCCATATATATCTATGTACATCTAGGTGGACTATGAATCTACTCATGAAACATCTTCCCTCTCTTCGCCCTGCTAGAAGTAGCACATCCACGACCTGGGAATGTAGTGGAGGGAGATGCCACTACAGATTTCATCTGTGTGGTCCTAGGCGTCTCTAAGCAGGCCTGCAACCTAACCTGCACATTCATAAACAACAAGTTTTTAACACCCAAAATTTTAAAATACATTCAAATTTTAGAAACTTGTACAATTTAGTTTAAATGCATGTGAAATATTTCCGCAATGTCATGATCCCTATCAATTTTTTGTTGACACATCCTAGGGATAACAGTAGACTCACGAGAGGTAATCTACATACAAATAATTAATTTTCAAATTAAATATTTCACATACATACAAAATTTGATATTGTAGATTTAAGTAATAAGAAATAATGAACCTCCAAAATTTAGTAAATTTGAAAAATTGTACCTCAATTAGTGGATCTACAGATGCTATGGCAGTATCTACATCAGCCTCCACAGTCTGTATATATGGAGGAGTCTCTCTGGCAATCATAAGCTATACAAAAAACATGTACAAATCAATATTAAAATCTACATGACTGTGCACAACATAACAGAGGTCCAAAGCATGTAATCCACGTGAACTTCCACAATTAAAAACAAAGTGTAAAGAGAAACTAACCTGCATAAAACTCATGTGAGGCGTGCCAGTAGCCTCAGTTCCCAGAGCAAATGATGACGGTCTGTCAGGGTCCTGTGTATAAAAGACAAACATATTAATATGTACAACATACACGTGAAACATTATAATAATAATCTAGAGCAATCAAATGAAATTAAAAATGTAAGTTTGTACAACTTGAAACTTACGTTTGAAACACGCCCAACTGCAATAGCTAGCATGTCAACGCCGGATGTTTCCTTCACCGGCTCTTGCTATTTAAAATAAAATAAAAAAATATTTTTTTACATGTATATACATGACGTACAATCAAATACATATATATTAAAATCTCAAACATGTGAATTAAAATATTGTGTGTGTGTGTGCGTGTGTATATATATATATATAATTTATATTTATTTGAAATTTACTTGTGAAAGACCAATATCAGTGGCACTAGTGCCAAAAACATCCCCCAACATCTCATCTATAGAAAATAAATCATGTGAACCAGCAAATGATGTCTCGCCCGCAGTGCATACGACACCACATGATCCATAGTGGTGTGGTGCGTTAGAACTAGCACCTCCACCAACATCACCAGATGCAATCTGGTCACTATGCTAGGTCAGAGTGTCAGTGAGCTCCCTCAATGCATGCAGTGTGTCAATCTCCACAACCTCCTTCACTGTAGGAGGGATAATTGAAGGTAGTGGGGGTTTTGGGGCATGGGGAATCCTTGGTTGACCTATGCGTGCACTAGGTCTACTCTGTGCAGAGCCACCTCCTCGACCAAAAAAGTCAGAAAAGTCAAAATAATTCAGGACCTCATTAAGCACGAACTCGCAATATAATTTCTTCAAAAAATAAAGAGAAACCTCATTGTTGTTGCATGGTGGATAATAAAAAACCATCCACCATCGGTCCCAAATATTGTTTTTGATTCAGTCATCATGGCACTAATGGATTGGGAACCGTTTGCAAGTAACTGCGGGGGGGCATTGGTTCTCGGGTCAGTAAATAATGCACAAATGAGGTCTTTTCCATTTTTTTTTTCTTTTATGGCTGCATAGGATAATTTATTCACATACCACCACCTACAATCACCTCTAAAGGTATTCCATCTAAGTATTTGGTTGGTTGCGGAGTCAACTTCGCCAATCAATGTTTGCAATGTGTTGGCTAAAGTCATGTGGGATGGATTTGTTGCATGATTTTGTCTTATAGTCTGAATAAGGTTCTCAATGACAATTTTATTTTCTCAGATTCTTCTAATGATATTATCTTATGTTCCTGTTGGTTCAATGGGGACAGAAGGAGCCACAGGAGGCAAATCTATGTTTGAAGGAGGGTTTTGAGGACTGTTCGGTGGGCTTTGAGGAATGTTTTGACGGTTTGCACGATTTCGAGCTTGCTGACCAACTGATAAAACAAGAAAATTGTATACATAAACAAACATTTCAAAAAACCCATGAAAATGCAAAAAAAAACATAAAATGCAAAAAAAATGATTAAAATCGGGGGCTTACCTCCTCGTCTTGGCGGCATGGTTGAATCTATCATGATCCAAAAGTCCGATGAGCAATTTTGAGGTGGTATTCAAAGCTCGAGTAAAAAACGTGTAGGAGAAATCATGGTTTGAAATGAAAAATGGGGAAAATGAGGACCCGCGGGACTGCTACTTTTTGTCTTAGAGTTCTGCGATCGCAGTTTATAACCGCGCTCGTGGTTCTAAACCGCGATCGCGGTTTTAGGTTCGGTAATTGCCTAACCTGAAATTTAGGACACGTGATCGCGGTTTATATATCGCGATCATAGTATATAAACCGCAATCGCGGTTCCTGAATTTCAGGTTTTTATGTCCACGGAATTGTTCACCAACTTCATGCACTTACCCAACACATCTACCACCTGTAACCCTTCATAAAGGTCTCTATAAAAATCCTCCTCCTTCACCCCTTTCAATCATCATGCATCACTCTGCCATCTCATAAATCCCACATTACTATCAATGATTTGATGAAAGGTAGAGTATTTTCTTATTACCTAATCTTGGTGACTATGGGCCATGATAACCATTGATTTCTAATGATATCTTTCCTAGATATAATTTGATGGTTTTAACATCTTGTAAAAAGCATGTACAATTTTTGAACTATTGTTTTTTATTTGTAGAATTAGCAAGAATCCTAGGTTTTCTCCTCATCTTCATGGTATAATACTTGAGAAAAGAAAAAATCCTTGATTGAATCTGATGTGAATAAAAATTCCATTAGAATATCTTGAAAATATTCAAGGTCAAAAGAGGGTTTATCATGCCACCTGATACATTCTTGTCTAGGAATAGATCTCCATGATGAATAATGGACTTTAACTTTAGCTTTTTGTTTATATTGTTAGAACACTTCAAGTAGAGTCGTGTCCTATTTGGCTACCATAAATGGAAGATTTGAACACTTAACGTTTATATTTCATCATCTAGATCTCTCTATGACACACACTTAGTAAGGATATGGCTTCCATTTAAATTCATATCCCTTGACTGGTTTTGATCAAAAATGTTATCTACCTTGAAGATTTCCACCATCAAAAGGAATGGTTGGTAGGTAAAGAATAATAACTCCCCATGAAGTTTTATCAATACATGTGGAATCCCATACTTAATGATGAGACCAATATCATGGTTTTTTCTCCATAACCAGATTCCCATAGTGAGGAAGCATTGCATCAATATAAAGTGGATGTAAAATGCAAGCCACGTGTTGGTGTCGATCTTTATGATAAATGGAAAAATCTATAACAAAGGATAGCTAGAAAATTAAAAAAAATTAGAGGATAGAAAATTAGATGAAAGGAAAGGTGATGAGATTTTTCGGTGACAAGTTCAACACATGATGAAACTATCAGATGTTGTTCCATCAATCTAAATCTACCAAGGTGTTCCCCTAGGGTGCAGACATTCCCCATCACCTATTTTTCAATCTACTTTATTTTCTCCATCAGAAAGTCTTATCCATTCCTTGTCTTGTCTTATTGGTTTTGATCTTAGACTGATTTATTTTTAGTATTTTTGGGTTTAGTTTGAATGAGAGATTAATAAATTATGATTTATGAACCTTAATTGATTCATTTAGATCACTTAAAGAGTTTCAAAATCCCAAAGGTCCAACAAACACTCTCTTCCAAGTGTCTCAATATCCTTCTCATGATCTTCATATGCTAGGTCACAACAAAGATCTTGACAACATTGTCAGGATCAAATTATCAAGATTTTAAGGAATTAATGTTTTTAAAAAGATGTATAGGAGAGAAAATAAAAATTTAAACTTATTCATCTTTTTAAATCGAACTATTCTTTTCATTTTTTTACAATCCACTCTTTTTCATCAATGATATTTTCTCATCAACAAGAAGAAAATACACAATATCCCACCCAGTAGTTCAAATTTTATTTTGTTGGATTGATTATGATGGAGTTATACTCCTTCCAACAAACTAATTTAAAACAAATCACTTCTTTGCAGATTTTTAAAATGTTTTTTATCCCATAGGAAGATCTTCACATCTTTATTTCATGGACCTCCCATACAATATTCAACTTAGTTTAAACGTTGATTTGAGGCATTCATTAGACCATATGTTTTTAATTGAATCCATAAGAGGATTAACAAGATTCAAGCTCAATTCCTTCTATTTCTAGTTATATGTCATCATTGAACCATTCTTTTCTTATTTCATTAGATATTTATAAACAATCTCTTTTTTGTCCATCAAAAAATTGAATTATTTCTCGAAACATTTCCTAGGCTTCTCCCACATGTTCATCTTTGTCTTATTTTTTCCACATACCAATTGTTTGCGATCCATATCAAGGTCGTTAGAAACAATTTATACAAGTAACACTTTTCATCATATCCATTCATTGACCATTTGTAATTCACATGTTATGCAATCAAAAAGGATCTTGGTTACCCTCACTCATGCACTTAGGCAACTTTGTCTATCCCACATCAGTGGTGGGATTTCCATGGTATCGACATTGTTAGTGGTGGTGTTGGTCGTGCCTATGGTAATCTCATACTCAACTAGCCATGTCAGGGCCTCTCTTTATTTTCTGGGCTTCCAACCTTATCTCTTCTAGTAATACTTGACCTTTCCTACCCATGTTGGCTCACATTCAACACTACTAGACATAAATTGGTGAAAATATGGTTCTTTCTCCATATTACTCAACCACTTTATACTCTTCATTACTTCATTCAACTCTAGATAAAGACCAATAATTTAAGTAGGAAGTGTAGAAAACGTGTGCTCTATATGCTCATTTAGTATAAGGTTATTAACTTTGTCCATGAGGGGAGTCTGAGTATCCAGAGTTTTCCAAAAGAAAGAATCCATTCCGACCATGTCTCTATGCAACTCTTCCTCCTCATTTGTTTTGAATTCACTTACACCAACCTCTCTTCCAATTGTATGCAATCGTTATATTTATATTCAATATTTTTTTATTGATGGATACAATCTATACAAAGAGAATTGTGATTTGTTTGATGAAGAGTGATTCTCTCCAACAACAAATAAATTTTATCACAAAAATACTCCTCAAAACTTTCAAATTCTTTTATTAAAGATAGGTAGACCACAATTATAACATTTCACCACATTTGGGGTAATTGCTACATTGGAAAATTATTCTCTAAATCCACATAGAAAAAACAAAAGCCTAAAAAACTAAAACATCTAAGACCAAGATAAAAGGTCAACTATATTTTCCATTTCCATATTGGGTAAACTTTAAAGAAAGACTCACACGATCAACTTTAAACAAAGAAAAAAGTTCTCAAATGATTCTTTTGAGTTGTCTCAATATGATGGAGATGCACTATCAATCCCAATCAATGGGATCTATCTCAAGCATTTCCATTAACTTCTTCTTCATGATGTACATATTAGAATAGTTTCAATTCCTCCAAATTTATTCTTGTGCAGAGTACTTAGTTGTATTGTAGGTTTCCTTTCTCTCACGCGCCCTTGCGCGTGCTATTTTGTAGCTTCCAATATAAGTCATTTTACTCTTAGGATTGAATGTTTTAGCAATGGAGGTTATGTTTCAACTTGTTGGTATCATACAATAGTTTTTTGCACAATTCCACTCAAAGTTTAAATAGTATTTCAAATGACTTCAAGAGATATTTCAAGTTATAGATCACAGTTTCATGTTTTTAGGTTGACTTCATGCCCAATGGATGCTTCAAGGCCACTGATATCTTCATCTAGTAGGCATATTTCCCCTAAAGTCACAAAACGATTGTCTAAAATAACCCCTTGGGTATTTTGACAATGTGAAGTTTCATTCTAGCTCTAACATTAAGTTTCCAAGTTGCGTGCACCTTTGGTTTCCTTCCTTGGTGTATTTTCATGATTGCAGTTCTTCATGCATGTCATGACGCACTTTCCCCATACCTTCATTGCACTCCCTCATTCTCTCCATTTTTCTATCTCCTTCCATATCACCTGCATGCACACTCCTTGCGCATTCGATTCCTTTTTTTTATCGTTGCACAATCAAACGCTCACACCCAACAACATGCATCCTTTTCTAAAAATCCTGGCATGCTCTTTCTTACCAAGCCCCAAACATTGCTTCACGCACACTTGCTTCCTCATTGCGCTCTTTCCTCACACATTTTTTCTCACATTCCTTCCATGTGTTATTGCTTTGTGCACTTCTCCAATTTCCTATTGGTGGACTATCATGCGCTACCTTCTTCCTTTCTCTCATGTACTCCCTTGGTTGGATGCATGTGCTTTGCTTGCACATATGTATGCCTTAGAAAATTTTCATCTCTTTCCTCCTCCCTCGTGCAACCTCTCGTGTGCGCATATAGAATCCTGAATTCTTGCTCCCTTTCCTTATGTTTTCATGCATGCACCCAAGGTTGTAGCCTTCTCACACCAATCATGACTTGCCACATGTCCCTTCTCGAAATTTGTAAGATAAAGTATACGTCACGAAAAAAATTTAAAAGGCACCAACTATGGATGAATCCTTGCGGAAAATGAGCATGCGACACATAGTAGGAGAGAATCAATAGACAATAGCCAACTCTTGCGACCAACCAAATCATGTTATGTGGCTTGCGTGTTTCTTTTACACTACAAAACTTCATATCACCATAATTCTTTCTGCAAAGCTTGAAATCATACGCGCCTGGTCTTGTGGGAAAGTTGTTGACATGGGCTACACTCTAGGATATTTAAAATCAAAATTTAGTGGGATTTGGTAGGTAAAATAAACATGATCCATATCATTAATGCACGCATTCAGTCAACTCAACCACCCATATTTTAACAGATTTAGTTCCTTTCCCTTTTCTACAAGTTAGTCGATATGGAGAGGTAGATATGATAGTGCTAAAGGTAGATTTGCATGCATTTAATGCATTTGTTGGTGATTGTGAGGTGAAATTTGAGTTTTCCCTCTCTTTTCCCCTATTTTATCTCCTTCTTCTTCTATATATTGTTAAATAATGCTAATTTGTAGTTGTTGTACTCTTTTGGTTTGTAAGAGCATTATTTAGAGTAGTGTTCCTTATATTTTGAGTTGTAGGCTTCAAATTTGAGCCATTGCATAGGATTTTGTCTTTTGTGCTCCACGAAAATGAGTTCTTAAGTGATGTTGTGAGTTGTGACACACATGTCTACCCTCCTTACATGCATTTTCCCTTAATTTTTCTCATCTGAGAGTGTTCATTCCCTTCTTTGTGGTGTTATCACCTCCCTTTAGCTTTGGATTTTGTTTTATGCATTTGTTTCTCTCCCTCGTCCTTTGGAATCATAGAGTAGAGTTAGATAGTTACATTTCACTTTATGGGAGTAGTTTTAGCAGTAATAAAAAGTAGAGGAAGTTGACCTTCTCTAGAGGTCTGTCTCAAGCGCAAGGTCCCACAACTTAGAGACAGTCCCATGTTGTCTCAAAGCCCCAAATCAACCTAATTTCAAACAGGTGAAATTTTGAGCTCCAAAAATAACCATTGAATTTCTAATGATATCTTTCCTGTATAATTTGAGGGTTTTAACATCTTACAAAAATCATGTACAATTCCTAAACTATTGTTTCTTATTTATAGAATTAACCAGAAGCCTAGGGTTATTCCTCAGCTTCATGGTCTACTACCTAAGAGAGAAAAAACCTTGATTGAATCTGATGTGACTAAAACTGCCATTAGCAAGTCTTACAAATATTTAAGGTCCAAAGACAGTTTATCATGTCACCTAGCACAGTCTGGTCTCGGAATAGATCTCCATGATGAGTAATAGACCTTAACTTTCACTTTTGGTTTGTAGAGTTAGAACACTTGAAGTGGATTCAACTTCTATTTGGCTACCACAAATAGAAGATTTGAATACTTAACATGTATATTTCATCATGTAGATCTCTATAATTCATCTCCTTTTGTTGAAGCCATAGTTCCCTCTTTTCAACCCCTTAATAGAAACATTTAATACCATACATGTTTGGATAAGACTACCTTTTTGCCTCTACAATTCTGGGGGGAAGATATGTTCAGCGCTATTTGTAATGCTTTGGGAAAATTCTTAATTATAGATCCCAAAACTAAATTTATCGACCACACTAGATACACCCGTATATTGTGGACATGGCCACAAATGTTGAATTTCTGGCTATAATGGAGCTTAAAGTAAAGGATAGAATATAGACACAAAATATAGATTATGAAGGCTTTCCTTTTAGGTGTAGAATTTTTTTTGCTCTCGGATATTTAGCCTTTGATTGTCACATTGTTAAAAAATATATTAAGGGTCGAGTTTCTTGGTGGAACGATTTTAATCCAAATCATTTAGTTGTTAAAGGCCTTATGGATAGTGACATCAAAAATGAATCATTTAGTCAAGAGGATACTTCGACATTTCACAAAGAGAAAAAACATGAGGAAAACCTCTTTTCGATAAGTCTGGTTAAGCAAGTTGTTCAAACCAAGGTTGATATGGTGCATATTGTACAGAAGGAGGATGCCACTATGCCTCAACCTCCTGAACCCATGAAGATTCATAGTCCAAAAAATAAGGAGACTATTGAAATTCTTCTACCAGTTCAACCAGATGAGAATGTGGATCCAAATAAGAGTGAAAGATGGATGGTCGTGAACAGAAAAAAGAAAGGGAACACCTTTAATGCTCCTCTAAACATGAGCCTTAGGTCTCTATGGGAGAAGGCCCATAGAAGAAAGGAATACTTTTAATGGGTGGTCAAGAGGCTAAGAGCCAAAAGTACTTGTCTTGGATGAAGAGCTAGTGGAGAAGCAAGAAGAGGAGGTTGAACAAGGTAAGAGAACATGAAGTTTCTTGAAGTATAATCATCTTAAGGGTTAAATGGGCATTCAAACAAGGTATAAATAGGGTACTAATGCTAAGTAAGCTACTGAAAGTGGTATTATGACAATTATTGCATGAATTGAGCCATTATAGGCATCCTGAGAGAGATCCTCCCTTGCAAAGTTGTGGGTAAGTCAATGGTTGGTTCTTCTTATTGATTGAAAGTTTGATCAAATATATATAGCTCTGCATCAGTGGAGAATTTTATAGAGGGAAGCCATTACCAAGTTTGTATGATGAAGGTGTTAGAGCAGGATCGTTTGGCCTAATGTTAAATTCGATAATGCTTGGGCAACTTCTTTGGTATCTGGCTCGAAGGCTAGGCTCTAAGTTATTGTGGCCAATAGCAAACTTGTTCCTGTGCATTTTGCTTCCATGTACTTTTCTAATCACCAAACTTGCCGAAACTCATGAACCTGCATCTCCTTCCAGTGCTGTTAAAATTGCATCTTTGGCAGTTTTTGCAGCACTTGGAGCACCTCTTGCAGTATGTTTTAGATTCTCTCTCGTTGAATGTTATCTTGGATGTTACTTATCAATATATAGCTTCTCCCTGCTAGTAAAAGATATTAATTTTAGATATTTTAGAAGGATGAAAGTTGTGACTTTCTGTTGAAAGACTGATTAGACTGTGATTTTTGCTGGTAACATTCGGCATTCCCTTTGCATTGACAGCAACCTTTACTTCTACTTGTGGGGCAGACCAAGGTAAACATTATTTAATTAACTTGTCTTGTTTGTTATCCCTTGTAGGAGTCTAGATTAGTTATATTGGAACTTTATGATTCTAAACATTCTAAGGTTAAGAGAAAATTTCAAAATTCTAATCAACATATTGCCTTTTGATTTTTACTCTTTCTGCCATTGGAGCACATCTCGCATTATGTGTTAATTTTGGCTACAAAAGTACAGAGTTATGTGAATATTACCTGTGAGGGGCATGAAAACGCAAAAGGATCAAAATTCAGAATCGGCAGTTGCTGTCGAGAATAAAGCTCACTGAAACTGCTGCTTGTAGCCTACAAACATTTATACGTAACATTTATTCATCCAATAGATGAATGCAGCTAAATCAGTCAACATTTAAACTGCTGCTTGACACATATAAACTGCTGCTTGGTGCCTAACTAAGTTCTCTTGCATAGCCCTCAGTTACTAACCTCTTAATTCTGCATCAGTCCTCCAATGTCAGCAATAGCTCTTCATCCAATCAGTCTTCAAACTAATAGCTAATAGCTTTTAATTCTGAATCAGTCCTCCAATGACTATCTTGAATAGCTAATAGGACAGGAATTTTATCTCCCAGGTAAACAGGAATTAAATCAAGCTTTGATCATTGCATGGTAAACAGGAGTTAAAACAAGCTTTGATCATTGCATGGGAAACAGGAGTTAAATCAAGCTTTGGTAGAGACGAAAAGAGAGGAGGCTGTTTAGCAGTTGACAGGAGCTTAAAAGGGATGTAAGTATTGTAAGTGCTGGTAAAATGCACGGTGGAAGTAGTCAATACAGAGTAGCTATACACTCTAGTAAGCTTCTGGGGACACAATAGAGGGAGACTGGACCCAAAAATAGAATTGGAAACTAATTTTGCATCAGGGTAAGCAAGTCCAAAATTCCTTAGAGGAGTTGAAAGTGTGAAATATTGCCCCTGATGCTTATAACTCCATATTTTGACTTTCTACTGCTGTCTTTGCTGATGTTGACTTAATGTGCATTCCATATCCTGAACTAGTGTTTTCATGCACAAATATTCAGTAGCTTTTAAAGGAGGAAAGGTTCTTGAACTCTGTTATGGTAATTTAGAACTACAATATTTTCAAGACTGTGCCAGAATAATTTTCCAGAATGTTGTACAATAATTTGCAGAGCTCTGCTACAATAATTTTCCAGAATGTTGGGAAAAAGAAGGCAGATAAGCAGGCAGATCATCAAATGACTGCAAAGAAGGCAGCTCGTCAAACGGCTCCAAAACAAGGCAGATCATCAAATGACTCCAAAGCAGGCAGATCATCAAATAGCTCCAAAGAAGGAAAATCACCAAATGGCCATTCCTCTACCTGTTTTGGCGCGATCTCCCTTTCCAACTCAGAAATAAGGGCAGTAAACTTCCTTTCATCAGGCCCATCTGCACATGAAGATGTCAAATTGGGGATAGATTGTTTCAAATCAAATTTGTTCGTCTTTGGATTGTACAATTTTATCTTATTGGGCGATCGTTGGGCATCACAAAGGCTGCCAGAAATATCAAGATTGTTTTTGTAACAATAGAGCATCCCGTCTTCATTTTCAACAGCAAGAGAGAATGGAACACCACATATCTCAGAAATCTGATATGCTTTCTTAAAGACTCCAGCGATTCTAATGTCGAAATGATGCTTGCGTTTGGCACTCTTAGGAATATACTCAACGGCTAATGTTTTTCTTCCCATTGTCCCTTCATAGCAATGAGTTGCAGTTGCAGAAAAAATAATCCCTTTGCAGCAATAAGTCTACACCACATGAACCTGATGTCAAAGGAAACTCTTTGTCAGTGAATTTCTTTATAATACTTGTTACATTCTAGAAACAATAATTAACTTTTCTTATATCTTTTCAATAGTTAAATAATCTATTCAGACGAAAACTTTAAAAATCTCCAAATCATGAAGAGAGAGATAGAATACATAACACGGAAAACAAAGGATAAATATAGTGAAACACAAAGAAATACCGCAAGAAATGTTCCTAAAATACACATTTTTAACTAGTGAATAACAATTACCCAAGCACAAAAAACATGCAACTTGAAGACTCTATTCCACCTTTTCAAAATGCTTCCCACATTCTAATAAAATCATATATAATCGCTTCTAAGTTGAAAGTGTTTTGAAGATAAATAATAAGTGAAATACTAAAATGTTCTCAGGCCAACCAGTGATTGCACATGTAAAAATGCAAACCGTGATTACACGTGTAAAAATGCAAATAAAAAATGAAGATAAATAATAAGTCAAATACTATAATATTTTACTTACTTCGAAAAAGGTATTGGAATCCATGATATAAACCTAAGTCTTGAAACCAAACAAATGGAGACTTATCATCAAATCTTAGCTAGACAGTTCACAAAGAAAAATGTTTAACAAAATCAAATATGTTGAGAGAACTTGTTAAAGATTACAAAAAAAAATTGGCTCTCAAAACTGCATATAATCATATAAGTATATTTGGTATGGAACAGTATATTTGGTATATTTGAATGTGTAAGTGTGTTTTCAGGATGGTAAGGTTAGTAAATTAGAGGATTTCCGCAGTGATTCAAGGATTTGCTAAGAATCTAGCAGTATGCAGGTTTGACGGTATGATTCAAAGCTCCAAGAATGAATTATAACAAATAGAATGTTGACAAGTTCATGCATGAAGATCTTGGTGACTTCTGTGATTCTTGACAGAGTTGGAGAAAGAAGAAATTAAATTTAGTAATCAATGAGAAGCTCACGGGTAAGATACAGTCCTAGGGTTTGATCTCAGTATAAAAGGATATTTTGACAATCCAAAGCACTAAATCTTGATTCTTCTTGGTGTCAAAGGAATTAAAGAGGTGTTAGGAGGTTTCCTTGAGTTGTAGAGTGTCTTGAAAAAGAAGTTTTGAGACACTAGGGTATTGAACTCAATCTTCTCTGTTATGTACAGTGTTGGTAATTGATGAAGGTTTGCACAAGCTAAACAATGTTCATAATTTATTCAATGTTTCTTATCCACCTTGGAAATGCTGGGGAAATGAATATTCATTGATTGTTCTTGTTGTCAGAAGATTGAAAGACAAAATGTCAGTCCTTAACTGTACAAGCACAGGTGGAAGGTCTAGAATGTTGATATTTGGTGAATGTATTGAATCTTTCCTTTGTAGACTACTGAGATAGGTGGAGGAGTACAAGGATGTATAAGGAAAATAGAACCTGTCATTGAAAAATTCCATGATGGTATTCATTCTACAAACTCTGTTTTGACTTAAAACTGTGTATGAAGGAACAAGAACACTAGAACTTGTATGTTAATGCCTAGAAGGTTTGGAGAGAGTTGAAGCTAAAACTCATGAAGAATATGGTTGCATAATACTGAAATAAATTCCGTAATCTTGCCTAGAGTTCTTGAAACCTCGTTTGAAAGGGAACAGTAAACAGTAAACATCATATTTGGTATGTTTTGGCACCAAGATTGAACAGTAAACATCATTGTCACTGAAAACCATTTTGAAGGAAATTTCAGTACAAAAGGAGGCATTAAACTTCAAATCAAAGGAATAAGTCACAACTACAGATCCAACAGATACAGATGTCTGAGGTGGTGAATAAATATGAAGCTTAATCATACTACTAAATGAATCATACTAAATCATGTGTTTCATGTCTAGTTTCACCTACTAAATCATACTAACACCCATATAACCTTACCATCCTAACGTGCACAAAATAAGAATGTCAACTCTTACATGTGCCTATCACACTAAGGTAGAAACCTTAGCATGCTCACCTGAGGCATGAGAGAGTTCTGATACCCATCATGTTTGGCATTGATATAAATTATTTAAACATATAAAATAATATAAGTAGAAACATTTAAAGCATAATAACAATAACATAACATAAACCATAAGCACATACTCGTGCGTATAAGAGAAACACAATGAATCCATAATCCTTCACTCCATATTCATAGCTCCAATCTAGATTACATATAAGCTCTCTCTCTCTCTCTCTCTCTCTCTCTCTCTCTCTCTCTCTCTCTCTCTCAATGACCCCTCAAGGAGTATATATACTAGTGGGGACTTCCCCTTCACTAGTCAAAGAAGAGTTATAATTAACCCTTGTGTTCTATTAATAATAACTAACTATTACTTAGGGGCAGAATTTATTCTACACTTCATCATATCCTGATTTCATTTCATGCATGAAGGTCTTTCAAAAGTTTTTCTACTCTAAATATCCACTCCTCTATTATTCATGCCCCTTGGGATATTATTGGAAACTTTTTTCACTCTCTCAACTAGTTTTTTGGGTGTCACCTTCTTTATGTTGACATGCATGTAATGAGAACTATAGTTACTTTTCTACAGTTAGCTAAACTATTTCTAGTGCGTCAATCTTTATTGCCCATGCATTTTCCCTATCGGTTCAACCATACACATGTGTTTTCCCTTTCCTTTATATCTTCATGCATCTATTTTTTCCTTCATCTTCTATATTTGCATTTGGATTTTCCTTCTACCTTATCACAAAATATGTGTGCTACTATTGTACTCTTTCCCCTAAATATGTGTGCTTCAAAGAATATGAAAGAATACAAAATAATTTCCTAATATAGGACTTATCCAATAAATGTATAACAATTTAGGGGCTCAACATCACTTCACACTATACTCATTGTTTTCCCTATAATAACAATTTATCTACTTTTTCAAATAATTTTGAGACCTCCTATCTTAATAAATATTCATGTGTCTTTCATTGGTTTAAGGCATTTTATAGGAAGGGGGCAACTAGTCAAATCACACGTGGCAAGATCCTTTAGGGATATTGTTCTCTTTTGAGATTCAAGCGCCTCTTCTTGCAAATCATGCAACTTCTCATTGCTTGCATTTTCAAGCTCACCTTATTCCTTAGAAGTAAAATTTCTCACCCTTGTCAATCATTTATTGATTTTCTCTTTTTATATGTTGATCTATTCTTCTAAAAAAATTATGTCTTGAAGAAATTTGTGGCGGAAAATCTTGGCACCGTCGTTGTTATCAATTTGTATCAAGCTAAGGAACTTTTTTTTGGACCTTGGGGAGAGTGCATGCATAAAAAATCTTGGATTTTTTGAAAAACACCATGACTAAATTTTCCACATGCGCGGCCTTCTCTCCAATTTTTGCAGCCAAGTTTGCATGAGTTTTCAAATTTTCGATGCAAAGAATTCTTTCTTAATTATTTTCGCCCTTAATTTATTGTACGTACGTATTTCCATCTATTATATCTACTTCCATTTGTTTAAGTGGTAGAATAACCAATTACTCCAATTCTACTACACCGAGCCCCTTGTTCTAATTAAACTCCTTTAGAATTTTGGGTTCATTGTTGAGGATCCTTTTGCTTAAATGTGTCACTTTTTAATCATCGTGCATATGTTTTCCTAATGAATATTTATGCTCTCTAACCAAGTTGCCTAACTTTTTAATTTATTTCCTGGAGATTCTTGGTCATCTCATCCACCTTTCTTCACTGAAAGTGGCTATCCACATTATTTGTGAGGTTTTGTTGAATAACTTCCCTAAAAGTTTTGAGCAGCACTTCCCCTACCTATGTTTAGGACATTTGGAATGTATCTACAAGGGCCACATGTTCTGGTGTTGCAAATCCTTCCAGAACTTTAGGTAGGCTAGCATATGTGATTTCAAACATGAGATCTTCCGTGCAAGTGCATCTAGAGTGAAAGATAACAACTATTTTAACTTTATAGTCACGACCGTATCCTTTGGGAAATTCTAATAAAATAATCAGTTATATGGTTTACCCTTCTATAATCCTAAGTGAAGATTCTTTGAATTTAATCTATCATCATACTCCATCTCTTCTTATTCTTCGTATTATATGCCCTTTCCTTTTTCTTTATGGCACTATTCATCCTCCTCTTCTTCATCACCGGTGCATGTATCTTCAGGGTTATTTTATTCCTCATTATTATGTGTTTATTCTATGTTTTCACCACTTTCTTCCTTACATGTTTATTCTTCTTCATATATTCTCTCCTCTTCCTCTATATATTTTATTTATGAACTTCATTTTCTACATAGATTATTTATGGAGGCATCTTTGGAGGTGTAGATATTTCAACATTAGAGTCCTTAGGATCTTTACCAGTTTCCAGATCGAATTCCATGCTCATGGGACTTATGTTATGGAAGGTTCCCTTATAGGAGTAGTAATTGTTGACACACAAGTTTCAATTATTTCTCCTTCATTAGAGGTATGTGCATATTTTTGACTAAATTCAATGTCATTTTCCATAAGTGTGGGCACAACGTTTTCTTCCAACCCTATATTTGGCCCTACACTACTTGTATATGGGACACTTATTACTGTCCTAATGGAAGGTGTGAAGGGCATGTAAAGTAATGCAGTGCTCAACCTTGGAAATTTCTTTTTTTCTAATAGCACATTCGTTGAATCGTCCTCCTCTTATTCCTCTTTGGGATGTTCATGGATGGTTTGAGGCACTCCAAAAAAAAATTTATTTTCACCCCCTTGGTATTTTTTGGCATTTTAATTGTATTCTTTGGTGGCACATTTATTTATTCAAAAGCCTCCTCAACCTTACATTCCTAACTTGTCTTCTTATTCTTGGGCTCCAAGTAGTAGAACAACTTTACTACATGGTTATTAATGCATGAGCATCTTGTAAATGGTTCGATTTTTTGTTTTCCTTAGTTGATATGGGTATGTAGGATCTACTTAATATGGTTATAACATCTTCTAGTCCATTTGGACTCTATAGGAAAAGTAAGGAGTTTTCCCTCCAAATGTATAATTTGAATATTTGAAATTAAGTTGCAAGGTGTTTTAGTCCTAGGTGTTTGTTAAAATTCATAAATGATGTAATAAAGGTTGTGAGACATCTACTCCATCTTTTTCATGACTCTCTCACTTTACCTAGGCTTTAACTCATCTTGAATTAGCCTTGTCTAGTTGGGTTAGTGGTGGAGAAGCCCTAATGAGTGTCTCATTTTTAATCTCATTTTTGTATAGGGATTCATCATGTATTTGAATATTGGATAAGGAGAGAGTTGAGGGAATCTATTTTCTTGAGGTGGAACTTTGTATCAGAGCCTTAGGGCTCATGAAGTTGTGATCCGTAAACTTCTACTTTGGAACTCTATGAATCACACAATTATGTTGTTCTACTTTCAACTTTAGAAAATGACATATTTTCTTGAAAAATTAGAGCTTCGTGACTGATTATCTAGTGCTATAGAAAGGAAATTTCTGAGAAGGAAAGAATTCAAAACTTCAACACCAACAATTTTATCCTGGAAACCTCCAATGGAGGAAAACCAATCAAGAAGGGAAACTACTCTTTCTTACCACTTTTATTGCTCTAATATAGACAATTA
Source organism: Taxus chinensis (assembly GCA_019776745.2). Classification (NCBI taxonomy): domain Eukaryota; kingdom Viridiplantae; phylum Streptophyta; class Pinopsida; order Cupressales; family Taxaceae; genus Taxus; species Taxus chinensis. Next base: position 438,185,618 of record CM034155.1, read on the forward strand.
CATATAACAATAAGTATGAAAAGAAGCAACAATGTAAACCTTCTCTCCAATTACTTGCTTGCTCTGTTCCTACACCTTGCTCCTACAATCCCATTCCAACACTGAAGATCATGCTCACTGCTCTCATTAAAATCTACTTCTCGATCTCTCTGGATCTTCAAATGATCATTCTCTTGCTCCTTTCATGCATTTATAGGCCTTCTCATGTCCTCCCATGCACTGGAGGATATGAAAGGGCATGGAAGGGAAGAGACACGATAGGGCGCTTCAAGTTCGCGTCCATTTGCATTCCATTCTTCTTTTCTATTCTAAAGTGACAAGACCACCGCCCTGAGCAGACCAGCGGTCTCAGAACTGCTACCCTGTCTGGGTGGTGGTTTCAGGACCGCCTCCCCTGTAGGGCTGCAATTCTGAAACTGTCACTCTGCATAGAGCGGCAGTTCCTTCCACAACCTCTGTTTACTTCATTTTACTCATCTTTCTTATTTCTCCTTCTTGGTGTTGATAAAACTGATGAAGTGGTGTGTTTTTCTGGATCTCTATGGATCATACCTCCCCTACTTAGGAGGATTTTGGTCCCACAAAAGCTTAGTGGGGGATTGGTAGAGGAATCAACTCCCTCTCGTGCTCATTTGAGTACCAGTGGGTCTGTATTGGTGTCTTCTCACGTCCAACCTACCAAGACTTCTGTGGATCTCTGGTTTGTTGCTTTAGTGCTACATCCTCCTCTGAGTTGCCTTGATTACAATCCTCTTTGGAAGGTAACTTCTATATCTTTCCTTCTTTCTCATGCATAGATGGCATTATTGGATGCAAGATCTTGTAATTTGCTATCGTGTTCATTTGCATGAAGTATGGGCTGAAGGTTTCTTCTCCAACCTACTCAAGTATGGCGAAGGTCCCATACTATAGTGGTTTAGTCCTTTCATGCCTTTATCTCTTGAGATGGATTGGTCGAATCCTCTCCAAGTACGTTGCTTCTATAGTCACCACCATTCCTTGTATCTCCTCTTCTTCTTATTGCCCTACGGTCAGGTCCAGTGAAGCCGTAGGTAGATACAATGACTACATAGCGGAAGTTTGTTCTGCTCCTTGAATGAGCAGTTCCTGTCGTGGCTTCTTCTATAAAAACTAACAAGTGTTATCCAAATTCTCCATCCTTTGGTCAAAAATATCCATGATCTCACGTCCATTTTGCTTTTCTTCCAATGAAAGAAAACAAAATTGATGATTTTCCTGAATAAGTCTTGGTGCTTGGTTGGCACTTACCATAACCTTATTTGATTTTCTCTGGTGTGCCTGGATGTTAAAACTGACTCCATCCTTGACCCATCTGAACCGCTTCTCCCTCCTTGTGAACACAACATCCCTGACATACAAGTAAGGACTTTCGAAGACAACGTCAAATGCATCAAGTGGAATAATATCAGCCTCTAATACATCTATGTATTGGGTATTTATTCCAAATTGAAACTTACACTTCCTTGCAACTTGTATTTCTACACCCTTCTTCACCCATTCCAGTGGGTATGGATGTGGATGAGCGTAAGTTTCTAGAAATCAAATTTGACTGAGAAACAGAATCTACTAAAGAATTTACCTTAGTCTTCTTGATTTGGATTCTAATTTGAAATATGTTACTCATCTCTTCTTCTTCTACTGCCCCGTACATGTTAGTGGTCATGCATCCCAACCTCTCATCTACATCCGAATCATCCTCAATCTCCACCTCTCTTTATGTCTTCATAGTGGCCATGGATTTCTTGGAATCCTTGGTTTGGTGCTTTGGGTGTAATTTCAGATGTAACTTCCAACATGTGGCGTCAGTATGTCCATTTACATCATAATTCTTATAGAAATTCTTAGGATCTTTACAAGTATACAAAGCAGTAGTGACATTTTTACCTTTCCATTTACCTCTGCTACTTGTCTTCCCTTGTCCTTTGTCCTACTGTTTTGTTGACTGGTCTCCCTTTGGATCTATTTCTCCTTTCTTCTTCTTGTCGTCAATGTAATATGTTTGTACACAAGCTTCATTAAGATCCTTGGGCTTCGTGGAGATTACCTTCCTTCGAAGGTGAGTGTGAAGTCCTCCCAAATACTTGGTCAGAATGTTCTCATCCTCCAAGTCCATATTAAGTAACATGGTTTGTCTCCGAAATTCTGTAGTCTAGTCTTACACGCTTTGACCTCTGCCCTGTGTAAAGTATTGCCACTTAATCATCATGTCAATCTTATGGCCAATAGGATAGAAGTTAGCTCTAATCAATTCTTTAAAACCTTTCTAAGTACTGAAAATAGGACATTTCTTCTTCTCACAAGTGGCTAGATGGGTTTCCCACCAAACCAGAGCATGACCTTCCGTTTTGAGACGTGCAAAGGTGATCCTTTGTGCCTCTATGACATTATGCACACTACAATAGAATTCCATTTGTTTAGCCATTTATCCAGTAATTCTACATCTACTTTTCCTTCAAAATTCTTTATTTCCACTTTCATTTCAACTTTAAAATGTTTGTGTAGTTTTTACCTTCTCGCTTACAATTGGCATCTCTTCATGCTCTTCCCATTCTTCCTCTTCATGGCTCTTTTTGATACCAATTTTTTTGGATTATGCTCGAACCACCGAGTCTATGGAATCTTTCTTAACTAAAGCCGTCTTTTGCATATCGAAAAGCTCTTCTTGTTTCCTATGCAATCTATCCATCATGGTCTCTAGCATCTCGACTCTACGGACCAAGGTCTCTTCCTCCATTTGAGATCAAACTCTCTATTTCCACTTCTTCGTAGAAATATCTGGCTCGCAAGGTAAAACTTCTTCACCTTTGGACCTTGTCATTGTCATACAAAATCACAAGAAAGATTTGAATACCACAGTCCTGGATATATAATCAACTCTGATACCAAAATGATCCGTAAATTTCTACTTTGGAACTCTATGAATCACACAATTATGTTTTTCTACTTTCACCTTTGGAAAATGAAAAATTTTCTTGAAAAATTAGAGCTTCGTGACTGATTATCTAGTGCTATAGAAAGGAAATTCCAGAGAAGGAAAGAATTCAAAACTTCAACACCAACAATTTTATCCCGAAAACCTCCAATGGACGAAAACCAGTCTAGAAGGGCAACTACTCTTTCTTCCCACTTTTATTGGTATAATATAGAAAATTACAGATTACAATAAGTATGAAAAGAAGCAACAATGTAAACCTTCTCTCCAATTACTTGCTTGCTCTGTTTCTACACCTTGCTCCTAAAATCTCATTCCAGCACTAAAGATCATGCTCACTGCTCTCATTAAACTCTGCTTCTCGATCTCTCTGAATCTTCGAATGATCATTCTCTTGCTCCTTTCATGCATTTATAGGCCTTCTCATGTCCTCCCATGTACTGGAGGATGTGAAAGGGCATGGAAGGGAAGAGACACGGCTTGACGCTTCAAGTTCACATCCATTCGAGTTCCATTCTTCTTTTCTATTCTAAAGTGACAGGGCCACCACCCTGAGCAGAACGACGGTCTAAGGATCACCGCCTTGTTTGGGTGGTGGTTTCAGGACCGCCACCCCGAAAGGGTGGCGGTTCTGAAACCACCGCTCTGCATAGAGTGGCGGTTCCTTCCAGTTCCTCCATTTACCTCATTTTACTCATCTTTCTTTTTTCTCCTTCTTGGTGCTGATGGAACTGATGAAGTGGTGTTTTTTTTCTGGATCCCTATGGATCAAGTTGTGTAACTCTCATGATTTCATCAAATAAGATCTTCTTAGAGTAGAAAATTTGTGTATAAGGGTTTTTTTGTATTGTGTGCATTGAATGAAAGTTGTTATGATTGATTATTATGTTAAAATGTCATATAAAGTTTGATTATATGTGTAGAGGGTTAGTATAGACCCTAGAGGACATTCAAAAGTAATGTGGGTGCTAAGTTCATCAAGAAGATAGTTAGTAAGAACACAAAATAGTGATTTAGTATATGAGAGGTAAGAATTTGAATGTCCTTAAAAATATTTGGATTGTTATATGTCTATTCATTTGTGTAATGAGGGCTTGAGGAAATGTATTTTATATTTAAGTAATGGTAATAAAAGGGTAATGTATCTGATGCACTTATTTGTATATTTGTTATCCTATAAAATTGACGAGGGCAATTTTGCAGGTAACCATACCAAAATTTTGTTTCGGTTCCCCGCTTAGGTCCCTTAGCGTTCGAATTGGCATAAAATCCCTTTCCGGAAAATCTAGTTTTTCAAACTTAGTCATTTTGATCCTTTTTGGCTGGGTGCAAATTTTATTCATGCAACATCAAATGAATTTTCTCCCCCTTCTATTCCTTTGGCGCATCCTTTGGAGTTTCGACATTACAAATGTTGCACCTTCCCACGTTGCGCCCTTCTTGCCTATGCCAAGGCGCATGCACCACCTTGTCGACACTAAAATTGTTGCGCCCTTGAACGGTACGCCAAGGTGCTGAAAAAGCAATGTCGACAATCCCAAATCCGCGCCAATGGCACAAATAATTTCATGTTGGCATCTGTTTTGGTGCGCCCTTTGAAAAATTTGGTGGTGCATTTATTGCACCTTTTGCTATATATAGGCGCATCTGACCTGTCATTTTCACGATTGAAAAAACGTGAAAAAGTTACTTTCTCTGCACCTGTCAGTGCTACTGTCATCCCCGTGTCACTTTACTTCGCATTCGTGGACCCCATTTCGTTTCTTCCATTCTATATATTCTCGGTAAGTGGTCCTTAATTTTCTTGTGGTTTTTGTTTTGGTTTGGTTGTTTTTAAGAGGTGTTTTTTGTTAAAAACAAAGAAATGAATCTAAAGAGTGATACAACCCCTACCCGTCCTACAAAATCAACTCTCCCCCAAAAATGGTTTTACCCTCCTTCCAAATCTACTGGCCTAGAGGGACTTGTCTCAAAATAAGTCCCTAAATCCTCTTTGTGCTTTTCCCCCTCAGTGTCAAAATCTATGTTGAAAGAGGCCAAAGGCCACAAACCTGTCCAAAAAGGAGAAAATCTAAAGTTATCAGAATCCTGACCCACGGTTTTCCTTTGGCGCAAATGCTATCACTGTTGCACAAAACACAGTCATGCCATTGGGCGCACTGTCCCTGCCTGCAGCATGCATCCTTCCTGCGCCCTATAAAAATCCTCAAAACCCTAATAAGGCACAGGCGCAACTCCAGCTACACCAGCATTTATGTCATGTAGACTCTCCCTGCGCCACGCCAAAGCTAAAAACAAGGTGCACCTTAACTCAATGATGCATCATTTAAACCTGTGCCCCTTTGGCGCACCATAACTATTTGCAACATGCACCATATCTGTGCCATTGGTGCATCCTATTGCCGTGCAACACCAGAATTATCTGCACCTTGTTTAAAACCCTTCATATGGCGAAGGCGCACATCCTTTAACACCAACACTGAATGTTGTGTGTAGTATTCCTGTGCCTTGTGCCCTTTTGTGTTGTTTTCTTCCATGCAACACTCTCCAACAGTGCGCCTTGCTTTTCTGGCCCTGCAGCTTGCAGTATAGCTGCGCCCTGTGCCCAGAAGCTTCTAAATTGCTAACTCTTCATTTTGTAAAATTTGATGGACAATCTAACAGCTAACATGGCTCTTTTACAATGGACTTCCCTCCTTCTTCTTGCAGATCAACAACTGAACCTAGATTCGTATGTCTTCATCAAGTAAAAAGCCAACCAAGTCAAAGGGTAAGGCCAAACTCACAGAGGAAGAAATGAAGTATAAGTATCAAAGGGTTAGGATGCCCGAATCCCTTGCCGAATGTAACTTAGATATCAGGGATTCAAAACTTGGTCACATTGACAGGCAGTTCGTGGATGGAAAAATTGGTCGGCAGTGGCCTACACTTCGCTGGGGGATTCCTGTGAGCGCAGTGAATAATGAATTCATGATGGTGGTGGCCCACTGCTACAATAAGGACACAAGGTGTGTCGAGAATGAAAAGGGTGAGGTTATAATCAACCTCACTGCCCGACACTTTGAAATTATGTTGGGTATCCCCCATCACCGGTACTTTGTGGCAATAAGCCAAGAAGACTGCATAAAGGCATGGGATGAAAATGAGGACAAATGCATGTAGTTAATGAATGAAGTATATCTAAAAAATAAGAAGGTAATAACCAGGTGGCCGCAGGTGATTCATCGCAGTGACTTCTCAGAAGAGCTGAGTGACACCATCACCTTCCTGAGCAGGGTGTTTGGGCTTCCTGACGCCCATTACTTCCACAAATGGATGCTCAGGTATCTGGAAACTATGAGCAAAAACGTTCCTGATCAGCATTTTGAATGGGTAGAAATCATCAGCAACACCATCTCAGAGCAACTCCAACACTCTCAACAACGGGGAGGTTCTACATGAACTCCTACGTGGTATACGTTGTTGCTTCCAAAAGAGATTACCCAGCACTGAGCTGATGCGGGGTGTGGCCCTAAGTGAAAATATATGAATATTATCTAGAGTTGAGACTAGAAAACAACATCGTGCAGTTCAGCAAGATTAACGATGCCTTCTTCTATGACATCATCTGCCTATTGAGGCCCAATATGACTCACGGTGGGATGACCAAGAGCATAGTGACTGCCACAGAGAAGTGGGAAGTGTTATTTACGCAATTCCCCACTTTCACTTATCTCAGAGACGTAAACTTTTTAGGGGAGCCCACCAAGTTACTGAGATATGCGGGCCCTAAGCTGATCCTATTGGAGCTATCCAGACAGCTCATCACATATCACAAGAAGTGCCTGAAAAGAAAGAAGGGTGGAACTCCATTCCCCCTCATGGTGGGCAGGTACACCTACACTTCTCACCCCAAAGCCCGAGAAATGTTTGCAGAATTGGATTTTCTTAACTTGAAACATAATTTCTCTGCAAGGCCGACCTTTGATCCTCACAATTACCTCCCAAAGGTGAAGCTCAATCCAATCCACGTCCTACAGATCAAGGATATTTACATCAATCTGTATCACGAGGTCGAGCTCAAGAGAAAGGATCACTCCCACCTGGCCCTGGCATAAATTATCCAATATGGTGTGGCCATTGTCCCGAAAGGTTTCCAAATGACTGATCAAGAAGTTGATCAGGTCTATCTAGATACGGATGGGGACAATTGGCCATTCACTAAGATAGATATAACAAGGGCACCTCAAACTATTGAGGAAAGGGTTAAGGGCACTTTGCAACACACAGAACATTAGTGCAGGTATAACGGTCTCATCTACCTTGGGGTAGACTTCACCATGTCTCCCTTAGGTAATGCACCTTCTAGACCAAAGCACTTGCCAAAGGGCAAAGGGAAAGACAAAGAAGGGGAATCAAGTGCTACTCAGGAGCAGGCTCTCGAGAGTCTTCCTTCTGCAGTCCAGGAGCAGGTAGTAACCCTGGTATCTCCAGAAAAAGAAGCGGCGGTAAGTGTTCCAATGGGCACATCCACTCAGGATGTTGCCACTACTGTAACTACTGAAGTTCCCACCGTCCCATCTCCCACTCCTCCTTCCCCTCCTCACGTTACTCAAGTAACCACTCCTCTTGTTGTGTCTTCTCCCTTGTCTTCTACTGTTCCCCCTTCCTCTTCCTCCATCTTCTCTTCCCTCGCGGATCTGTCCCCTAACATTTCTTCCCTCATCTCTCATATCCCTTCCACCCCCATGGTTTCCTCTCCTACAGTGACTCCTACCCCTATGATCGTTGGAGTTTTGGATTCTTTATCAATGCCGCCACCAAGCGTCTCAACCTATTTCCCCTTGTTCACTGTAGCTGCCCCTTCTTCTTCCTCCGTTCCCTCTCCTCCCTCTGGTCCCACTCCCTTAAGTCCATAATGGATCTCTAAGCACCTGAGCCAGCATAAGAGGAAAGTCCCCATTGCACCTATGGACTTCTCTGTCATCCCAACAAAAGGAGCTAAGAAGCAAAAAATGATAACCTGCTTCTCTCATAGTGCTTCAGATGAAAGGGTAATGGAGATCGCATACCCCGATCCCACAAAGGACAAAAAGGTTCTGTCTCCTATAGATTATACAGTGACATAGGTCACGATGGGAAGCATTCTCTAAAAGCCTACAGGGAGAGGCCCTATCTACAGTGGATGCCCTTTGCAAAAATCTTCAGGAAGCAAAGGAAGAGAAGAGGATACTGAAAGAGCAGAATAGACACCTTCTCCAAGCCCTGCAGAAAATGGGCAGTGCACCTCCTACAACTGCCACTAAAATTCCTGAGGCCCTTAGTTAGGAAAAGATAAACGAATACGCCAAGATTGGTGAACAAAGCATGACAATATACGCCTGGAGAGACCAGATCCTCAAAGATAGTGAGGAAGTAATCGTAAAGTTCACATAGCTATATCAGAATATTAGTCAGGGTAACCAGGAACTCCAGGCGATTGCGGGACCTATCTCCCAAGAGTTGGACCATGCTAGGTTACAACATGAGACATTCCAGAAGATGCTCGACTGCCCAGTCGATGACTTAGTGAAATTCGGTGTCTTCGATCACCCCACAGCACCCAATAAAGTCCTTGCTGCTTTGGACTATCTGGTCTATTAGATGGAATTCGTCTTGGAGAAAATTGATAAAATCAAGGAGGAAGCCTTGGATGCAATGCATCAAATGGAGAAAATTGTCCTAAGGATGTCTACAGGCTTGCTCACCCCATCATACGCCTTAAGCAAGGTAGATGACACTATTCGGATCTTTAAGGAGATCACGTCGCAAAGGTTAGGGTCAGAAGTGACTTTTGATGAAGAATCTATCAACAACGTTCTGGCCTGCAATGATTTTGTGGGATTCCTGATGGAGGTAGGTAATGAATACTTCAAGCTCCTAGAAAGACTTAGAGATGAACGGGAGACTTGTGAATTCATTGGAGATCACACCAAGGGTTCTGCTTAGGATCAACTTCAACCGATGATTATCAAATTCTTAGAGTATCATGCTCAATTTCATATTTCCTCTCCTGTGCAGAAGCAGGATAATCCCTTCCAGCCGCAGGACGATGACGAATAGGCTCCTTCCTCCTAGGACTTTCTCTTTTTGTAAATTATTTAAAAGTTTGTTCGCAGAAATGATGACATCATCCATGTTGCACCATGAGATGTTGTCATCCACCAAATTACCCAAAGTCAACAGTTAACTTTTAGATATTTTGTAATTAGTTGTTGGTTTCTTTTTTCCTTTTGTCTCCTTCTCCTTCTATATATACTTGGATATTTGTTGTATTCAGGTGGTGGACATTTTTTAGATGAAAAATAGAAGTGAGAAGAAGAGGCTTTGTACTTTTTGTAACAGAAGAAAACATTAATACAAATATTAAGACTTTGTGCTGAATACATGTGTTATGTGCATCAGATCTTTCTTATGTCAGATCTGTGTGTTTATTCTGTTAGATATATCTCTACTTTTTTTCATTTGCTCATCAGTATTGCTTTGTTCGTTTATGCAAGTAGGTTTGGCTCCGTTTACTACCAACCATAAACATAAACCCTCTGACCTTTCTACTTTGGAATTCATTTCTTTTCTCCCTTCGGATCTATCCTACATCCTCTCCTCCCTTCATTCCTTTCTATTCATAGTCGGAAACACCCCTACTAAGACAAGATCCCAAACCCCTGAAGGCAGAATACTATAGGACTTGCGCAGATTCCTGCTGGTAGAATAACAATAAACTAGGTTTTCTTTGCTGTCTCAAAGAGGGGCTATGCCCTGCACACTATTGGCTCTCCTATCCATAGATCTGCCCAACCAACAGATTTTCAGACCAATAGTTTACAGGGTATAGCCCCTCTTTGAGATAGCAAAGTGAAACTGGTTTATTGCTATTCTACCAGCAAGAATCTGTGCAAGTCCTACAGTATTCCGCCTTTAGGGGTTTGGGATCTCGTCCCAGTTGGGGTATTTCCGACTGTGAGCAGAAAGGGACAAAGCGAAGAAAGGAGATAGGATAGATCTGAAGGGAGAAAAGAAATGAATTCCAAAGCAGAAAGGTCAGAGGGTTTATGTTTTGGGATTGGTAGTAAACAAAGCCAAACCTTACTTGCATAAACAAACAAAGCAATACTGATGAGTAAATGACAAAAAAGTAGAGATAGATCTAACAGAATAAACACATAGATCTGACATAAGAAAGGTCTGATGCACATAACACATGTATTCAACATAAAGTCTCAATATTTATATTAATGTTATCTTATGTTACAAAAAGTATAAAGCCTTTTCTTTTCACTTCTATTTTTTATCTAAAAAATGTCCACCACCTGAATACAACAAATATCCAAGTATATATAGAAGGAGAAGGAGAGAGAAGGAAAAAAGAAACCAACAACTAATTACAAAATATTTACAAAATATCTAAAAGTCAACTATTGACTTTGGGCAATTTGGTGGATGACAATATCTCATGGTGCAACATGGATGATGTCATCATTTGTGAAAACAAACTTTTAAATACTTTACAAAAAGAGAAAGTCCTAGGAGGAAGGAGCCTATTCGTCGTCGTCCTACAGCTGGAAGGGAGTATCCTACTTCTACTCAGGAGAGGAAATATGAAATTGAGCACGATACTCCATGAATTTGCTAATCATTGGTTGAAGTTGATCCTGAGCAGGACCCTTGGTGTGATTGCCAATGACTTCACAAGTCTCCCGTTCATCTCTGAGTCTCTCGTGGAGCTTGAAGTATTCATTACCTGCCTCCATCAGGAATCCATCAAAATCGCGGCAGGCCAGAACATTGTTGATAGATTCTGCATCAAAAGTCACTTCTGACCCTAACCCTTATGACGTGATCTCCTTAAAGACCCAAATAGTGTCATCTGCCTTCCTCAAGGCATATGATGGGGTGAGCAAGCCTAGAGACATCCTTAGGATAATCTGCTCCATTTGATGCTTTGCATCCAAGGCTTCCTCCTTGATTTTATCAATTTTCTCCAAGACGAATTCCATCTGATCGACCCGACAGTCCAAAGCAGCAAGGACTTTGTTGGATGCTCTGCGGTGATCTAAGACGCTGAATTTCACTAAGTCATCAACTGGGTAGTCGGAAATACCCCAACATGGACGATATCTCAAACCCCTGAAGGCGGAATACTGTAGGGCTTGCACAGATTCCTGCTGGTAGAATAGCAATAAACCAATTTCACTTTGCTGTCTCAAAGAGGGGCTATGCCCTGCACACTGTTGGCTCGTCTATCCATAGATCTACCCTCTCGACAGATTCTCAGTCCAACATTTTTTGGCGACTCTACTGGGGATCGGAACAGATCTATGTGAGTGTTGTGTTGGTTAAAGGACACTAACAGGTTGCTAAAGTAACTAAGAAAATTGATAAAGCTACAAAAATCACTACCTATTTGCAAATCTTAACTTTTGCTTAAAATCTAAAATTTTTGCAAAAGTGATCCAAACTGAAAATTTTCTTCAGAGATCCATAGATCTGGACCAGTTAGAGATCTTTAGATCGCTGAGTTTTTACAAAAAACCGTATATTTCCGTAGATCTAAGTTTCTGACTGTTTTACAAAAATTTCAAACCCTTACAAAAAGTTAACTCTAAGATCTGAAAATCAGCTTACTAATTTTAACCATCATTTTATCCTCGTTGATCTTTGTCATTAAACCGAAATCAATTTTCAAAAGAGGGATAAAATTAAATATTTAGAAAAGTACATGTTGCTGATTTTTGTTAGAAAAATCAGAAAATCAGCAAGTACAACCAAAAAGAGTTTTCAAATCTTCTCTGAAATCACTACAGATCTGAATAAATACACTGGCAGGTGAACCATTTACTCGTAGCAGGAGAGCTCGTGGGGAAGTCGATCCTATTTTTGATCTTCTTCAAAGGCACAACTTTAGTATTACACCAACATGCTTCTTATTGATGAGTTCAGTTGATCGGTCAGCCAGAAGTGTCTCGCCTCCATGAAAGAATCGTTTTTCGTAAGGAGCCTCCACATCCCTTTGCAGCGCTTTGTTGCTCAGTTGAGCCGTGCTTCCGGCTCACATCCTCTTTCTAGCTTTTCAAATGGCAGTACCATGGGGAAACGTTATGGGTCCTCTTGCGTTACCACATCCTGTTCATGCACTCCCTCATGGAAACCGAAAGAATTTCCCCAAATTTGATGGGAGCACAAACCAAATCACGGATTCACATATATCTGTGTTCATCATGTAATGCATCATCCTGGATGTGACCCATGAAGATATGTCAGTACGCCTCTTTCTAGAGACCTTGCAAGGACCCACAGCGGAGTGGTTCCAACATTTGTCGTCTGGATCTATCACTAGTTGGGCCACATTACGAACTGCATTTGAAGAAAGGTATAAGCCTTCAGAAGACGTGTTTGCGTTACTATCCAATATCACTCACCTAAAGAAGGAAGTCAATGAAACCATGCATGATTTTATCGCTCGTTTCAATTCACTAATTAATCGTGTGCCGCCTGTCATGCTGCCAATGCCCGAAAATCAAAAGTTGTTTCTTTATGAATGCCATGAGCTCAAGAGTAAGTTTTTTTCTCTTACAAGAACAAATTACCACCCTGGTTCTCACTCAGGCTGCTGCCATTTAGATAAAAGACAACCCGCTTATATTTGGTGAATTGAAACATGAGTTGTCCAAGCCCAAAGCTTCAACTCCTCCTCAAGCCACTTCATCGGATCCAGCATTCCAGAAGATGGCGAATGACTTACTCATGTTGAAGAAGTAATTGACTCAAGCTTCTCCTAGCACTTCATACCGGGATATCCCACAGAGAAATTTCACTTCCAACAACACCCCTCAAAGGCCACGTTTACCTGTAACTGCTCCACGGTTGGCACTTGAGGCCCCTCCGGTCAATGCCCTGGTCGAAGTTGAAGAAGAAGAACAAAATTACGAAGAACCTTCATCCCCAAGCGGAGATGATCAAGATGTCAGTGAACCGACTGGTGACTCTACAATCAGGTATATGGAATTTGAAGATGAATAATCTGGTGATGAAGAGGGTACCCAAGGGTACTCAAGCAGACAGTCATATGTTGTTTTTACACACTCTCAAGGAAAAGAATCAGAAGTTGCTGCCAGGATACAAAAAGAGAAGGTTATGTCTAACATGCCTCCAAACATTGCTAAAAGAGGTAATCCTTTTCCTGCTCAACCTCCTATTAAGTCTTTTATGAAAAAATCTTTTCCCCCCATCTCTCCTCCAAATCAGCCTTCTTCTATTCCCATAAAGACTAGTAATCCTACCCGACCGCCACGAAGTGAGGGAATCATTCCCTCATCAACGCAACCCTTGGTCGCATTCGACATAATCGATCATACTAAAAAGACCAAGATTCAAATGTCTGAGGCTGAGTACCTCCAGTCAAACCCTAAGCAGCTTGTAAGATTGACTGAATATATCCAAGGGCAAGCTTCCGTAACTTCCCATGCCTCCCCAAAAGGAATCCTTTCCACTCCTTCTGCATCTCGCATAAATGTGGCCTCGACTTCTGTGTCAGGAAAAATTGAACCTTTTTATCTCTCCCTCCTAATCAATGGTCACAAGCTAAGAAACTACATAATTTATTCTGGGGCTTCCAATAATGTCATGCCGGCCAAGTTTGCCCATGCTTTGGGACTCACTCTTACCAAGCCTTTCGGTAGATGTTACTCCATGGAGACCAAGCAAGTTCCATTGATTGGTTAGATCAAAGACGCATAGTTTGCCTTTGTGGCATTCCCAGAGAAAAGAGTAAAGATGACCATCCTTGTCGCGGATATCCCTGCAGCATATGGAATTCTACTAGGAAGGAGATTTTGTAGAGAAGTTGGTGGAGAAATTTATATGGACTGGTCCAAAGCCAGAATCCCCATCAAGGGTGTAATGCAGACGTTGGAGCCTGAATCGCAAAAGAAGTACTTGGTCACCAATTCTGGTGACCCCAAAGCCCAAATTCTCTTCGAATCATCAGGGATGGAGAATTACTTCTTATCTACTGAGTCTGACAAAATGGACGTTCTTGTCCAGGAAGAAGACCTTAACAAGGTTTGGACATTATAGTTCGATGGTAGTTGTGTAACTAGTGGATGCGGATGCGGTGCTGGAGTTGTGTTAATATATCCTGAGGAGGAAATTTTTCCCTCTCTTTCAAATTGTAGTTTTTCTATACAAATAATACTGCTGAATATGAATCTTTGCTAATTGGCATGCGAGTTGTAAAAGAAAGGGGAATTAAGAACCTAAAAGTACAGGGCGATGCCAAGCTAGTCGTGAATCAAGTAAAAAGAATATACCAAGTAAATAATGAAAGGCTCAGGCATTACCGTAATGCAGTATGGGACAACATTGAGAAATTTGACGCCTTCTCAATAAAATCTGTTCCAAGAGCTCAGAATGACATGGCTGATTCACTGGCCGTCTCATCTTCTCTCATGCTCCCTCACCCAGGGTTGAAAATAGACACATATACTATTGAGGTAGTCTTCTGCCCAAGCATGCCAAATAATTCTCAGCACTGGCAGGTATTCAACAATGACAATCAACTTATTGCCTTTCTGGAGAAGGCAGAGAATTTCAGTGAGCTTCATTTTGAAGGATCTACTTCTGCATGCTGTGAATATATCACTGATCAAGCAAGCGAATCAAAAGGAGGTGATGGCATATGTCAGCTCAAAGGAAATAAAATCCCAAAAGGTTTAGTCTCTCTGGAATGATTTTTTGACAAACATGATCGTTTTGTCAAGAAGAAGTGGTAAGATGACCCTGACTCCTCTCCAGAGACCGAATTGGTTAATCTGGGTACTATGGAACATCTGCAACTTGTGAACATCGGAAAATGTTGCACACCCCAAGAAAAGTGGAAGTTTTTCAAATTGCTGAAGAAATATATGGACATATTGGCATGGTCTTATGCTGATCTAAAGTCTTTCAAGCTGAAGGACGTTTAACATGACATCCTGTTGAAAGAATATGTCAAACCTTTTCGCTAGAAACAGAGGCACAACAATCCTAAGATCTCGGGTACCATCCAGGTAGAAATACAGAAGATGCTGGACGCAAGGATCATTTTTCCTATCCATCACAGTACCTAGGTAGCAAACATTGTGCTAGTGCGAAAGAAGAATGGTGAGATACGCATATGCGTAGATTTTCGCAACCTAAATTAGGCATCCTTGAAGGACAACTACCCGCTTCCCATAATGGATCAGGTTCTACAAGCAATAACTGGTTCAGAAATGTTGTTCATGCTTGATGGTTTTTCGGGCTATAATCAGATTGAAGTCTCGCCTGAAGACCAATTCAAAACAACATTCACTACTCCCTGGGGCACATTCGCCTACAGCAGGATGCCTTTTGGCTTGACCAAAACTGGTGCCACCTTTCAGCAAGCAATGGACTTCACATTCAAAGGTATGATGGGAAAGGTCATCATAGTTTACTTGGATGATTTAACTGTGTTCTCAAAAAAGCAAAGTGATCATTGTGATCATTTGGAGCAAGTATTGATTAGATGCCGAGAACACGGAATTTCCCTAAATCTGAAAAAGTTTGTTTTTGGAGTCACTGAAGGAAAGTTTTTGGGGCACGTTGTCAGCAAAGAAGGGATAAAGATAGATGTCGAAAGGGTTAAGGCTATTCAGAGCCTTACTTTACCCACAAGAAAGACTGGCATTCACTCCTTCGGAAAAGTAAATTTTCTCAGGCGCTTTGTTCTCAACTTTGCTAAAAAGACTCACCACCTATCAAATATGATGAAAGGGTCACAAAATTTCTGGTGGAGCGAGGAAGGAAAGACATCATTTGAGAATATAAAAGCCTCTGTCACCCATTCACCTGTTCTGATATGTCCTGAATTCTCCAAGGATTTTATCATGTACAGTTATGCATCTGAGCATACTGTATCGGCCATCTTAATGCAAAAGAACTCTGAGGATGTTGAATCTCCAATAGCGTTCATGAGTTCTCCTCTCAAGCCTCATGAATTGAAGATGTCTCAGCTGGAAAAACACACCTTCTCCATTGTCAAACCAGTCAAGAATTTCTGGTACTACATCATGAACTATCATACGGTGGTGCCAGTTCCTAACACGACAGTTAAGTCTATCCTAACTCAACAGGAGTTAGGAAGCTTACAAGGGAATTGGATCACAAAGGTCCAAGAGTATGATCTAGACATAAAACCAACCAAGCTGGTAAGAGGCAAGGGCCTATGTCAGCTTATGGCTGAAAACAAAGATTCAGAGGCCCCTGAAGAAAAAGATGGTTGCATTAAGGGAGCGCAGGGTAAACCAAAGAAAGCTGATTCTCTACCTATGGTTTTATTTGTTGCAACTAGCAATGAATGGTATTCCGATATCACTTTCTTTCTCACTTACGGGGAGTGCCCAACCCATCTAACTTTAAAGGAAAAGTGTACTATAAATCTTAGGGTAGCCAGATATGTCATATGGGATGACGGTTTATACAAACACAGTATTCATGTCGTCTTCTTGTGATGTGTTGACAAGCCGCAACAAGTAAAGTTACTGGGAAGCTTTCATGATTCATCCTGCAGTGGTCACTTTTCCTCTTCCATCATATCCCACAAGATCATCCGGGCCAGGTACTATTGGCCAACGCTATTTCGGGATACAGCCACCTGGGTAGCAAAATGTGAGCTCTGCCAACAGTTTGTTGGCAAACCAAAATTGGCTGCTTTTCCCCTCAGGCCAGTCGTTATTGACGAACCATTCAGGCAATGGGGAATTGACTTTATCGGAGCACTACATCCCCAATCAAGTGCAAGACATATTTATGTCCTAACAGTAACAGATTACTTCACCAAATGGGTGGAGTCCATACCGATTAAGAATGCCACCTCTGAGATTGTTTGTAACTTTATCAAAGAAAGTATCATTGTAAGGTTTGGTGTTCCACACAAGATCGTTGCTGATAATGCTTCCAACTTCTCCTCACGGGAAGTTATCAATTTTTGCTATGAATACGTGATAACTTAGGCCCATGCCTCAGATTATTACCCCCAGGGAAATGGTCAAGCAGAATCTAGTAATAAGAACTTAGTGACCATCATATGGAAGCTAGTTGATGAGAATCAGCGGTCATGGCACAAGTCATTATATGATGCTTTGTGGGCAGACCGCATTACTCCAAAGAGGTCTCTTGGTATGTCACCTTTTCAAGTATTATATGGAATCGACACTGAGCTTCCCATTTCTACGGAACTTCCTGCTCTGCACTTGGCACGAGCGATCGAAGATGAGAATTTCCAAAATTCTCTTAAAAAGAGGGTCATGTATCTAACAGAGCTTGAAGAAAAGAGAGTAATAGTGGTCGACAGGATCACCGAACATCAAAATCAAGTCAAGAGACTGTTCGATAAAAAGGCCAAGCAGAGAGATTTTCAGGTAGGAGATCTCATCCTTTTGTGGGACAAGCGAAGAGAGCCAAAAGGCATGCATGGGAAATTCAACTCTCTATGGAAAGGGCCTTTCAAGATCAAGCAGCTCAATGGAGAGAATAGCTTCTATCTCTCATATCTGAATGGAACTGAGCTCCCGCTTCCCTATAGCAGGCAACATCTAAAAATATTCAGTAAGTAGAGCTTGCTCTCTTCTTTATACAGTTTTCTTTAATTTATGTGTTTGTTTTTGTCATGTGTTTTCTTTTGTTGGTTGTGTGTTATTATTTTGTCGTCGCCCTTGTTTTTGACTCTATAGCCCAATGGATAGGCACATGTTGATCTAGGATTCTCTACTCTTAAACTTCACTCAAAGATAGTCCCCAGAAAGAGTCAGCTGTTATCCTGTAAAATTGACGAGGGAAATTTTGTAGATAACCATACCAAAATTTTGTTTCGGTTCCCCACCTAGGTCCCTTAGCGTTCGGATTGGCATAAAATCACTTTCCAAAAAATCTAGTTTTTCAAACTTAGTCATTTTGGTCCTTTTTGGCTGGGCACAAATTTTATTCATGCAACATCAAATGAATTTGATCCCCCTTCTATTCCTTTGGCGCATCCTTTGGAGTGTCGACATTAAAAATGTTGTGCCTTCCCATGTCGCGCCCTTCTCACCTGCGCCAAGGCGCATGCGCCACCCTATCGACACTAAAATTGTTACGCCCTTGAACGGTGTGCTAAGGCGCTAAAAAGGCAATGTCGACAATCCCAAATCCGTGCCAATGGCATAAATAATTTCATGTTGGCATCTGTTTTGGTGCGCCCTTTGAAAAATTTGGTGGTGCATTTATTACACCTTTTGCTATAAATAGGTGCATCTGACCTATCATTTTCACGATTGAAAAAACGTGAAAAAGTTACTTTCCTCTGCACTTGTTAGCGCTACAGTCATCCCCGTGTCACTTTACGTTGCATTTGTGGACCCCGTTTCATTTCTTCCATTCTATATATTCCATGTATGTGGTCCTTGCTTTTCTTGTGGTTTTTTTTTTGGTTTAGATATTTTTAAGAGGTGGTTGTTGTTAAAAACAAAGAAATGAATCTAAAGAGTGATACAACCCCTGCCCGTCCTACAAAATCAACTCTCCCCCAAAAATGGTTTTACCCTCCTTCCAAATCCGTTGGCCTGGAGGGCATTGTCTCAGAAAAAGTCCATAAATCCTCTTTGCCCTTTTCCCCCTCAGTGTCAAAATCTATGTTGAAAGAGGCCAAAGGCCACAAACCTGTCCAAAAAGGAGAAAATCTAAAGTTATCGCAATCCTGACCCGCGGTTTTCCTTTGGCGCAAATGCTATCACTGTTGCACAAAACACAGTCGTGCCATTGGGCGCACTATCCCTGCCTGTAGCATGCATCCTTCATGCGCCCTATAAAAATCCTCAAAACCCTAATAAGGCACAGGCGCAACTCCGGCTACACCAGCATTTATGTCATGTAGACTCTCCCTGTGCTGCACCAAAGCTAAAAACAAGGTGCACCTTAACTCAATGATGCATCATTTAAACCTGCGCCCCTTTGGCGCACCATAACTATTTGCAACATGCACCATATCTGTGCCATTGGTGCATCCTACTGCCGTGCAACACCAGAATTATCTGTGCCCTATTTAAAACCCTTCATATGGCGAAGGCGCACATCCTTTAACACCAACACTGAATGTTGTGTGTAGTATTCCTGCGCCTTGTGCCCTTTTGTGTTGTTTTCTTCCATGCAACACTCTCCAATAGTGCGCCTTGCTTTTTTGGCCCTGCAACTTGCAGTATAGTTGCGCCCTGTGCCCAGAAGCTTCTAAATTGCTAACTCTTCATTCTGTAAACTTTGATGGACAATCTAACAGCTAACATGGCTCTTTTACAATGGACTTCCCTCCTTCTTCTTGCAGATCAGCAGCTGAACCCAGATTCGCATATGTCTTCATCAAGTAAAAAGCCAACCAAGTCAAAGGGTAAGGCCAAACTCACAGAGGAAGAAATGAAGTATAAGTATCAAAGGGTCAGGATGCCCGAATCCCTTGCCGAATGTGACTTAGACATCAGGGATTCAGAACTTGGTCACATTGACATGGAGGACTTTTGGGCTAGAACCAGAAAGGTCACAGGCAGTTCGTGGATGGAAAAATTTGGTCAGTAGTGGCCTACACTTTGCTGGGGGATTCCCGTGAGCGCAGTGAACAATGAATTCACGATGGTTGTGGCCCACTACTACAATAAGGACACAAGGTGTGTCGAGAATGAAAAGGGTGAGGTTATAATCAACCTCACTACCTGGAACTTTGAAATTATGTTGGGTATCCCCCATCACTGGCACTTTGTGGCAATAAGCCAAGAAGACTGCATAAAGACATGGGATGAAAATGAGGAAAAATGCACGTAGTTAATGAACGAATTATATCTGAAAAATAAGAAGGTAATAACCAAGTGGCCGTAGGTGATTCATCGTAGAAACTTCTCAGAAGAGCTAAGTGACACCATCACCTTCCTGAGCAGGGTGTTTGGGATTCTTGATGCCCATTACTTCCACAAATGGATGCTCGGGTATCTAGAAACTATGAGCAAAAACGTTCCTGATCAACATTTTGAATGGGAAGAGATCATCAATATCACCATCTCTGTGCAACTCCAATAACTCTTAACAACGGGGAGGTTCTACATGAACTCTTACTTGGTATACGCTGCTGCTTTTAAAAGAGATTACCCAGCACTAAGCCGATGTGGGGTGTGGCCTCAAGTGAAAATATATGAATATTATCCAGAGTTGAGACTGGAAAATAGCATCGTGCAGTTCAACAAGATTAACTGTGCCTTCTTTTATAGCATCATTTGCCTATTGAGGCCCAATATGTCTCATGGTCAGATGACCAAGAGCATAGTGACTATAACAGAGAAGTGGGGATTGTTATTTACACAATTCCCCACTTTCACTTATCTCAGAGACGTCAACTTCCTGGGGGACCCCACCAAGTTACCGAGATATGCAGGCCCTAAGCTGATCCTATTGGAGCTATCCAGACATCTCATCACATATCACGAGAAGTTCCTGAAAAGAAAGAAGGGTGGAACTCCATTCCCCCTCACAGTGGGCAGGTACACCTGCACTTCTCACACCAAAGCCTAAGAAATGTTTGCAGAACTGGAGTTGCTTAACTTGAAACATAATTTCTCGAAAAGGCCGACCTTTGATCCTCACAATTTCCTCCCAAAGGTAAAGCTCGATCCAATCCATGTCTCATAGATCAAGGATATCTATATCGATCTATATCACGAGGCCAAGCTCAGGAGAAAGGATCACTCCCACCTAGCCCTGGCAGAAATTATCTAATATCACATGGCCATTGTCCCAAAAGGTTTCCAAACGACTGATCAAGAAGTTGATCAGGTCTATCTAGATACAGACGGGGACAATTGGCCATTCGCCGAGATAGATAGAACAAGGGCACCTCAAACTATTGAGGAAAAGGTTAAGGGCACTTTGTAGTGCACAGAACATTGGTGTAGGTATAACGGTCTCATCTACCTTGGGGTAGACTTTACCACATCTCCCTTAGGTAATGCACCTTCTAGGACAAAGCACTTGCCAAAGGGCAAAGGGAAATACAAAGAAGGGGAATCAAACACTACTCAGAAGCAAGCTCCCGAGAGTCCTCCTTCCGCCACCCAGGAGCAGGTAGTAACCCTGGTATCTCTAGAAAAATAAGCAACGGTAAGTGTTCCAATGGGCACAGCCACTCAGGATGTAGCCACTTGCTATAACTGCTGAAGTTCCCACCATCCCATCTCCCACTCTTCCTTCCCCTCCTCACGTCACTCAAGCAACTGCTCCTCTAGTTGTGTCTTCTCCCTTGTCTTCTATTGTTCCCCCTTCCTCTTCCTCCATTTTCTCTTCCCTCGCGGAGCTGTCCCCCAGCATTTCTTCCCTCATCTCTCATATCCCTTCCACCCACACAGTTTCCTCTCCTAAAGTGACTCCTACCCCTATGATCGTTGGAGTTTTGGATTCTTTATCAATGCCGCCACCAAGCGTCTCAACCTATTTCCCCTTGTTCACTGTAGCTGCCCCTTCTTCTGCCTCCGTTCCCTCTCCTCCCTCTGGTCCCACTCCCTTAAGTCCATAATGGATCTCTAAGCACCTGAGCCATCATAAGAGGAAAGTCCCCATTGCACCTATGGACTTCTCTGTCATTCCAACAAAAGGAGCTAAGAAGCAAAAGTTGATAACCCGCTTCTCTCAAAGTGCTTCAGGTGAAAGGGTAATGGAGATCACATACCCCGATCCCACAAAGGACAAAAAGGTTCTGTCTCCTATAGATTATACAGTGACATAGGTCACGATGGGAGCATTCTCTAAAAGCCTACAGGGAGAGGCCCTATCTATAGTGGATGCCCTTTGCAAAAATCTTCAGGAAGCAAAGGAAGAGA
The DNA here is from genome assembly GCA_019776745.2 of Taxus chinensis. Classification (NCBI taxonomy): domain Eukaryota; kingdom Viridiplantae; phylum Streptophyta; class Pinopsida; order Cupressales; family Taxaceae; genus Taxus; species Taxus chinensis. Next base: position 438,207,476 of record CM034155.1, read on the forward strand.
AGAGGATACTGAAAGAGCAGACTAGACACCTTCTCCAAGCCCTGTAGAAAATGGACAGTGCACCTCCTACAATTGCCACTGAAATTCCTGAGGCCCTTAGTCAGGAAAAGATAAACAAATACGCAAAGATTGGTGAACAAGGCATGACAATATACACCTGGAGAGACCAGATCCTCAAAGATAGTGAGGAAATAATTATAAAGTTCACAGAGCTATATCAGAATATTAGTCAGGCTAACCAGGACCTTAAGGCAATTGCGGGACCTATCTCCCAGGAGTTGGACCATGCTAGGTTACAACATGAGACGTTCCAGAAGATGCTCGAATGCCCAGTCGATGACTTAGTGAAATTTGGCGTCTTCGATCACCCCACAGCACCCAATAAAGTCCTTGCTGCTTTGGGACTATCTGGTCTATCAGATGGAATTCGTCTTGGAGAAAATTGATAAAATCAAGGAGGAAGCCTTGGATGCAAAGCATCAAATGGAGCAGATTGTCCTAAGGATGTCCACAGGCTTGCTCATCCCATCATATGCCTTAAGCAAGGTAGATGACACTATTCGGATCTTTAAGGAGATCACGTCGCAAAGGTTAGGGTCAGAAGTGACTTTTGATGAAGAATCTATCAACAACCTTCTGGCCTACCATGATTTTGTGGGATACCTGATGGAGGTAGGTAATGAATACTTCAAGCTCCCAGAAAGACTCAGAGATGAACAGGAGACTTGTGAAGTCATCGGCGATCACACCAAGGGTCCTACTCAGGATCAACTTCAACCGATGATTAGAAAATTCTTGGAGTATCGTGCTCAATTTCATATTTCCTCTCCTGAGCAGAAGCAGGATACTCCCTTCCAGCCGCGGGATGATGACGAATAGGCTCCTTCCTCCTAGGACTTTCTCTTTTTGTAGAGTATTTAAAAGTTTGTTGGCACAAATGATGACATCATCCATGTTGCACCATGAGATGTTGTCATCCACCAAATTGCCCAAAGTCAATAGTTGACTTTTAGATATTTTGTAAATATTTTGTAATTAGTTATTGGTTTATTTTTGCCTTCTCTCTCCTTCTCCTTCTATATATAGTTGGATATTTGTTGTATTTAGGTGGTGGACATTTTTTAGATGAAAAATAAAAGTGAAAAGAAAAGGCTTTGTACTTTTTGTAATAGAAGAAAACATTAATACAAATATTAAGACTTTGTGCTGAATACATGTGTTATGTGCATCAGATCTTTCTTATGTTAGATCTGTGTTTATTCTGTTAGATCTATCTCTGCTAATTGTCATCTACTCACCAATATTGCTTTGTTCATTTATGCAAGTAGGTTCGGCTCCGTTTACTACCAACCATAAACATAAACCCTTTGACCTTTCTGTTGTTGAATTCATTTCTTTTCTCCCTTTAGATCTATCCTATCTTCTCTCCTCCCTTCATTCCTTTCTGTTCACGGTTGGAAACACCCCTACTGGGACGAGATCCCAAATCCCTGAAGGAAGAATATTGTAGGACTTGCGCAGATTCCTGCTGGTAGAATAACAATAAACCAGTTTCGCTTTGCTGCCTCAAAGAGGGGCTATGCAATGCACACTGTTGGCTTGTCTATCCATAGATCTGCCCAACCGAAAAAATTTCGAACCAACAATATTGAAAGGACCTCCTACTGTAATATTGTTATTGGCTATCAATGAAAGTTGGTTGAATGATTATAAGCTATGTCATAGTGATAGAACAAAGATTAAGGTGATTCAAGGCATAAGGAGGACTAGGGTATTAAGAACCTATTGAAGAATGATAACTAAGTGGATTAAACAAGGAAATTCCCTCTCATGCTAACAATACCATGTTTTAGACATCAAGAATAATGATTGTATGCCAAGGAGATAATAATTTAGGGTGTTTCAATTGATAAACAAGTATAATAAATTACATTTCAACTATCCAAGGAGTTTAGAACCATCAGAAGGAAGTTTGGAGTTAAATTTTTCTAACTCTATCATGGTAGTGTGTTTCCAAGCTTAAAAACTGAGATGAAGCATTTTTTTGAACAATTAAAGATTTGATGAGTCATTCAGAGATTCTAAGAGGTTTAAATGGGTGTCAATAAGTTTTATATGATCATAACAAACATAGTAAAATTATGTACACTAAGTAGATAGAAGAATAAAAGTGAAGGTACAATCATCTAGATAAGACCTTGACAATTTGGGGTTTGAAGTATCATAAGGGTTTGTTAGCAAAATTTGCAAGAATAAAGGTGAAAAGGGGGTAAGGAAGTGAGGATAAGGTCTGATGAAATCAGAGGAGATACAAGAAAAACTAGTATAACTTAGAACCTAAATAATTGGAAAGGAGAAACTTAAACACAGTCCTATATTCCTATGACAGTATTGTAAGTAAAAGTGTGACATTGAATCTGAGCCACAAACCATCAATGAAGTGTTAGAGAAATTTTTTGGAGTCATTATAAATTGTGATTGAAGCTTTGAAAGTTAGTAAAGAATGATGAAATCCATTAAACCTAAAATACCAATGATTATCATGTACCTTTCCATTGAGGGTTTGAGATGCTAGAGAACTAAAGAACAAGAAGTGCATTAAATGAGTGATAGGGGAGTCAATATGATGATTGTAAGACAATGAGGTGATGGTGAGTGAGGAGAAATAAAGTAATAAACCAAATAAAAACTCAAAGAAGGAGGAAAATAGAGTTGGAGAGCATTTAGTGCTTGAAGGAGAATAAGAAGCCAATAAGCCCAAAGTTGGAATAGACAAAGGAGTAATGAAACCTTGACAAGGATTTGTACAAGTTATTTTTGGGTGATTCAAGGTTTTGGTTAAGTTAGAACATGTGGAAACTAACAAAACCTAGAAATTTGCTTTAAACCCCTAGAAAGACCCAATTGTCAAGCCTAAAAGGAAGAAATGATTGTTGGGTGAATCCTACCAAGAGTTAAGACTTAAACTTTTTCATGAAGAAATAGGAGGAAAATGGGTATCCATAACACCATTTATATTTACTTGAATGTTGGTGGATTCTTCCAGACACAACGGTTTGTATGAAAATAGGGCTAATTGGAAGGACTAGTCAAAAAATGGTGGGATGAGAATAAGTTTTTTATGGCATCAAAATTGGTTGATAAAACTTTGTAGACACCTAAAAAGACAAAATGGGTTCCTAAAAAATTTAGCATTGAGGAAATATTCCTTGTATTTTGTGTTTTTGTCAGAAAAAGGCATTTAGGAGGGCTATAAGGACTTAAAGAGGTTTACAAAGGAAATGATGCTAAATGGATTTGTGTAACTTTGTGAAGTGGCCTAACATGTTGAATTGATGTTATCTAACAGGTATGAAGAGGTTTTAGCTCTTGTTTCTGTTATTTTGTGCAAATTAGTGGTTGTAGGCAAAATCAGGCTACTTGAAGCAAGGTAAAAGTGTTAGTTTTGGTGATTTTTGATAAGTGATTTTACTAATAGTTGTTATTGGTTATATTTATTGTATGATCTTTGCATCATTTGTCTGCTACTATAGTTTTTATAGGGTTGATTGCATAGACATTTGTTTCCGATGTCTCTAATTATGCACTCATTCCTACATATTTGTATTTTTTGCAAAGGTTATGTGGGTTTGCATAAATTCATAACACATCAATTTTTAACTTCTTTTCATCCCTAATTCAATTCATAGATCACAAAAAATAATTATTGGTGTAGGCAAAGGGAAACTTGGCTCAAGGTGATAGTTAATCACTCTTTATTTATAATCCCGCTAAAGAATAGTGTTGCATCAATTCCTTAATTATACTTTCCCTTATAGTGCTTTTCGAAATTTCTACAGTAAAAGACATTTGTATTCAAAGGCGTCTCTAAAATTCCTTATCCAGTTATTAATCCTAGCCTTGTGTGCATTGTTCAAAGTCATAGGGGCTAAGAACTCCTTATATCACTTAGCCAATGATTTTTATGGGATAACAAATTTTTGTTTCCCGCTCCCCTTTGATACACATTTATAATTGAAGACCAAAAGAAGGAGGATCATGCCCTGAATAAATTTACCTCCATTTATATATGTATTCTCAGCATCTTTCTCGATGACTTATGTAGTATGCAGGGAGAGGTTAAAGCAAGTCCCTTTTGATATTTTAAAAGCAATATTTAACAAATTCTTATAAATCTTGACCCATCCTTTTGTGTCAACCAACTTAGAAGTTAACATGTGTGCCCTGACTCAAGTGTTCCTTGGTCCTCAAATATTGGCAATCAAAAATGTGTTCCCTCCTTTCTTATATTTTATCATATCTCTAGTTTTCTCTACCACATCATCATTGCCTAGTGCCAACTTCAATTCATCCTCGTTATTAAGTACCTTAGTCACCTCACTGATAAGTATGATAGTTATCTTCATGTACTTTCCTTAGAAGTAAAAATACCATTCATGTATGCATGAGATTAAAAATTGAATCAACTATATTGGCTTACTAAAATAGGGAAATTCAAATAGTTATAAGACTAAAATTTCTACTGCCAAGTCTTGTAAATCTTTGAGGTCCAAAGAGGGTTTATCGTGTCACCTGATACAATTTGGTCTAGGAATAGATCTCCATGATGAGTAATGGAATTCAAATTTGGCTTTTGTTTTGTAGCATTAGAACACTTGAAGTGGAGTCTAATCCTATTTGACTACTATAAATGGAATATTTAAACACTTGAAATTTGTATTTCATCACATGTAGATCTCTCTATGAAACACACTCAACAAGGATGTGGCTTCCATTCAAGTTCATATCCCTCAATCGGATTTGATCATGAATGCTTTCTACCTTGAATATTTTCATCATCAAAAGTAATGGTTGGTAGGTAAAGAATAATAACTCCACATGAAGATTTATCAATATATGTGGAAGCTCATACTTAATGATGAGACCATTATCATGGCTTTGTATCCATAACAAAATTACCATGTTGATGAATCATTGCATCAATATGAGGCATATGTAAAATGCAAGCCATGTGTTGGGGTTGACCTTGATGATAAATGGAAAAATCTATAGCAAAGGATAGTTGGAAATTAGAATAATTTTGAAGATGGAAAAGCAAATGAAAGGAAAGGTGGTGAAATTGTTGGGTGACAAGTTCAACACATGAGAAAATTATCATTTGTTGTTCCATTTATCTTAAAATGCCAAGGGGTTCCCTCATGGTGCATACATTCCCCATTGCCTCTTTTCCAGTTTATTTTCTTCTCTCCATCATAAATTCTCATCCATGCCCTATCTTGTCTTTCTGGTTTTGATCTTAGACTTATTGATTTTTAGTATTTGTGGGTTTGGTTTGAATATGAGGTTGATAAATCATATTTTACGAATGTCAATTTGTTCATTTTAGATCACTTAATCAGTTTCAAACTCCCAAAGGTCTAACAAATAGAAATCATCCTGGTGTCTCAATATCCATGTCATGATATTCATATACAAGGTCACAAGAGAAATCTTGATAACATTGTTGGTATCAAATTATCAAGACTTTAAGGAATCAATATTTACTATGATTCATCTTTGTAAATTGCACTGTTCTTTTCATCTTTTTGTAAATCAAACTATTATTTTCATCATCAACAAGAATAAAATACTCCTTCCAACCCAATGGTTCAAATTTGATTGTGTTGGATTGATTATGATGGAGTAATACTCCTTCCAACAAACTAATTTAAATAAAAATTCTTATTTGCAGATTTTTTAAATGTTTTTGATCCTATAGGTAGAAATCTTCACTTCTTAATTTCATGGACCTCCCATACAATCTTCAACTTAATTTTAAACTTTGGATTGAGGCCTTCACTAGACCATATCTTTTTAATTGAAATTACAAGATGATTCTCAATGTTCAAGAGCAATTCCTTAAATTTCTAGTTATATGTCCTCGTTGAACCAAGTTGTCTACTAAGGATAACGAGCAACAAGTTTAGGAATTGGAACCCTCGAGTCCATTATTTCATATCCTTTCCAGCTGCTAGTGCTAGGATCCTGCATGGCTCCTCTTTTAATAGTTCTAGAGATTAGCTAATAACCTCTTAATATGTAGGCTCTTGTACAATTCCTTTGTGCTTGGGGTCACCGTGAGGTTTATATATTTATGCATAAATCCAAGCTGCTTGTTGACATTGAAGAGTAGTAGATTTAAGAATTAAAACCCTCAAATCTGATGTTTCTCTTCAACCTCAGCAGGAAACTTAGACTTATGAAGTCTTTTGGTAGCATTGTGGAGCTACAAGTTCTCTTGCATCGCCTCAACCTCTAAGATCTTAATTTTAAGGGTCCTCTGCCGTCATAAGTTATAGACATTTTTTCATAAGCAGAGTTGCTTTCTGAGGTCGATGAGCTGAAGGTTTGAGAATTGGAACCCTACTACTACTTGAGAAAATAAATTACCTCTGATGTGACTGAAATTTCCACTGGCATGTCTTGCAAATATTTAAGGGCCAAAGAGGGTTTATCGCACCACCTGGTAACGGACTTCAACATTGGCTCTTGGTTTCAACATTAGAACGCTTGATCTTTGGCTTCCATAAATGGAAGATATAAACATTTAAAATTTATATTTCAAACTTTATATCTCTCAATTGCACACATTCAGCAAGGGCGTGGCTTCCATTCACATCCATAGCCCTCATACGTCTCTAGTCATGGATGTTATCTACCTTGAAGATTTCCACTAATGGCTGACACTAAAAGACTAATAACTCCCCATGAATATTTATCAATATATTGTGTCCCATGTCCCTAATGAGAAATTTAACACAGATGTTATTTAGTAATTTGTTGAGGTATCAGAAGAAGTTCATGCAAGTAAATAAGAATGGCTTAGAGAACTAAGAAAAAAAGCTGAATTTTTTTATAACCATTTATTCGTCTAACGAGATAATTTGGATTTGATGCGACTTATCATAGTATCCCATAGCTGAGAACTACTCTATGTCTGAAGGAAACACAAATATTTCATAGGAAATATCCCTTCCTAGTATCCAAAATATCCCTTTTATGTTAAGGTCATATATTTAAGAACATGACATGGGATTTGGTTCGATTAAATTGTTGTCTGAAAACTGTTTGAAATATGTTCAGGAGTTTTTGCAAGTTGTTGATTTCTTTCAGGAGGAGGCTTGCAAAAATTAATAAATATGTAAGGGCTAATGGGGTCTCCCTATCAGAGTCACTGGGTCACTCTAAACTAATTACCCAAAGTATCCATTAAACTTTGTATCTAGTTGATGACCTGCCCATGAAATCCAAAGGCTTGAAGAGTTGTGCCTATAAAATTCCAATTACATCTATCAAAATCTTTGGGAATATCAAGTTTAATGTCATTGAGTTTTAAGCATGTTAAAAATTTCTTTGTTGGTTGTCTTTATTACAGAGGAGATATCCAGTTTAATGTCATTGAGTTTTAAGCATTGATTGAGAGGTGGAGATTAGGTTTTCAAGCAAAGATTGCAATTCATGTAGATCACATTGCAGGGAGAAATTGGCTTTTCCATATGTTTCCATGTGTTAATTTAGGAATAATGATGTTGGAAATAGATAATTTCTTCCCACATGCTTTTCTTTTTATCAGGAAAAGAAAAAAGCAACTTACTTTTCCAGGCATATGTTAGTTTTAATTAGATGTTCCTATTTTTAGGATAAAAGAAAAGAAATTAAATAACTTTGTTTAGATGAACAAAATCATGTGTTATTTGTAGATGATAGTTCTATTTTTAAGAAGCTCTATTTTTAGAGTTATGTGTAGTTGTTTTGAGGAGATGATCTTTTATATATTGTAAATCACTCATAATTACAAAGTACAAACAAATTATATTGAGATGAAGATTTGACAAAGAAGAAGATATATATGGACATAAGTGTTGATTTAAGTTTGGAATAATTTATATATTTGTAATATTCTTTATTTTATTTATGTTGTTCATTGTTTTATTTTCCTAATTTCTAAATTAGCATCAAAGCATTGTTTGTTAGCAGGTTTCTAATTGACAGAAAGATATGACTTCCATATCTGGTTTGTAGACACCAAACCTTATAGGAAATAATTATGAGTATTGGTCCTTAACCATAAAGGAACTATTCATAATTTAGGATGTGTGTGAAATATTAGAGAATGGGTACATATAGCCCATAGATGCAACAGAGTATAACTCACTCTCAGAGGAAGAGAAAGAAAATTTGAAATAATTAAGAAAGAAAGACGAAAAATCTCTTTTCTATATTCATCAAGCCATGCATGAAAGCATCTTACCTAGAGTGGTAGTAAACAATAAAGAACAAAAAGTATGGGACACTCTCCAAGTTGCATATCAAGGTAAAGAGAAAGTGAAAACCACCAAACAACAATTAATTCAAAGGGAAATTCAAATTCCATAGAATCCTCTTTACTTTTGTAGTTTATTTAATCAATCAAATTTGATCCCATGGTGAAACTATTGAAGATTGAAGGATTATTGAAAGGAAATTTGTTCCTTTGGTAGTTCCTATTGAAGAACCATAGGATCTAAGTTAGTTTTCAATTAATGAGTTGCATGCATCACAAATAAATCATGAACAATGTTTGAATATATCACATGCAGTGGTAGATCAATATTTTTCATCCCATGTATCAATAATTCTTAGAAGAGGAAGAGGCATCTTTAGATCTAGAGGCACACAAATAAACTCATCTAGAGGATGTAGAAATGTCCCATAAAACTCAAATGGAAGAGGACATACTCAAGAGCACAATCATTATCAGTTTTCTAGTCAGAGACAAGATAAGTCACATATGCAATGTCACTATTATAAGAGATATGGGCACTATGTTTATGATTGTAGGAAAAATTTGTATGATGAAAACATGCAAAATCAAACTCAGGTTATGAGCTCTACTCCAAGCTCCATGATTATTACATGCACAAATATTTTTGAAGCAACACCTTCTTTATCACCTATTGAATGTAATCTATCACAAAAGAGTCCTTATGATGTATGGTATTTGAATTCTTGTTGCAATAATCATATGTCAGGTAACTTAGATTTATTTTCCAATTTAGACGAGTCAATAAAGATATATGTTACCCTTGGGAATAATAATATAGATTCTGTAAAATGAAAAAGGAACAATCAACATTCTAAATAAAAGGGGGAACAAAATATTATGCAAGATGTTTATTATGTTGCAAGTTTGAAGCACAATCTTATGAGCATTAGTTTGTTTGTATAAAATGGATATAAATTTTATATTGAAGATAATGATTGTGTGATCGTGTTTAAAGATCCAAGTACTTAGTTGATCTCTACGGTGAAGATGAAAATCAATATAATGTTTCCTTTGAATATTTAACCAGCCAAATTCGGAGCCCATTCTACAGATTAGTCCTAAGCTAAAGAAATTGAATCATCTTTCCAATAAGTTGAGAAAGATGAATCGTGTCTATGGCATCTCAAGTTTGGTTATTTAAATTTTGGTGGTTTGAATTTGTCACACAGAAAAAACATGGTAAAATGTTTTCCTTTGATTCAAAAACTAGAGAGAGTTTGTGAAGTTTGTATTTTGGGGAAGCAAAACAGAGAATCCTTCCTCGTTGGAAAAATAGCATGAACAAGTGCACCACTTGAAATTGTTCACTCAAATTAATGTAGACCTATGAAAACAAATTCTATTAGACATTGATCATATTTCATGACATTCATTGATGACTATAAAAGGAAGACATGGGTATATTTTTTCAAACAAAAACCAGAGGTTTTTCATATATTTCAATATTTCAAGACCTTAATGGAAAATAAAAGTGGTAACTACATCAAATTTCTGAGGAAAAATAGAGGAGGTGAGTATGTTTCCAATGTTTTTATGAATTTTCTAAAATATCGTGGTATACACAAGTGATTTACAACCAGGTATACACCATAGCACAACAATGTGGCAGAGAGAAAGAATAGAACCATCATGGAGATGGTGATAAGTATGATGAAGGAAAAGCATCTTTAAAACTAATATTGGGCAGAAGCTAGTAGCAACTTCTATTTATGTCTTAAACAGGTGTCCAAGGAAAATTATTCGAAACATGGTTCCTCAACAAGCTTAGACTAACAAGAAACATAGTGTTTCTCATTTTAGAATCTTCGATTGTGTGGCATATGCACATGTTCTTGATGATATAAGGAAGAAGTTATAAAAAAAGAAGAAAAGTACATTTTTTTGGATATTCAGAGAATACAAAAGCTTACAGGTTATTTAATCTAGTCACTAGAAAAGTCTAAATTAGTAGAGATATAAAAAATTTGAAAGTGAGGAATGGGAGTGAATATATAGAGAACAGTTAGTGTAGCAACATATATTCCTCATGATTATATGGCAGATGAAATTTTAGAGCAGAACAATATTGTGTCTTGTATGAATCTTGGACATGCACCACAAGTTGTAGCACAAACTACACATCCATCTACAACTAGGAGGTATCCAATATTTCAATCATCTTTAACCATGTAAGAGACACAAAAAACAACACCAGAAGCAACTACTTCAACACAAAAAACCCATCATTTGATATCCCTTTGCAGTGGAAAATAAGGATTCTTATTGAGATTTATGATGTTTATACAACTAACTCTTTTTCAAATTTTACATTGTTTTCTCAAGATACAGATCTAGTATACTATGAAGAGGATATAAATAATGTGGTTTTTCCTCAAGCATAGATGATGAGATAGATTTCTTAAAAAATAATCAAACATTAGAATGGGTAGATCTTCCAGAAGGAAAGGACCTAATAGGAGTAGTTTCGTGGGCATCAAAGAAAAAGATCATAGTCACACTATCTTCAGTAGAAGCAAAGTATGTAGGAGCAACAACAATAACAAGTCAAGTTGTGTAGCTGAGAAGAGTGTTGAAATATTTGAGGCATAATCAAGAGGATGCTAAACAATTTTTTTTTGTGGCAACAATTCAGCAATAGCATTGTCTAAAAATCAATTTTTTCACAAGAGAAGAAAACATATAAACACGAGGTATCACTTCATTAGGGAATTGGTTAACAACAATGAAATTTATCTTGAATTTTTCAAAACTAAATATTAGTTTGTTTATACTTTTACAAAGTATTTTGGAAATGAAATTTTTGAGTATTTGAGAATTTGTTTAGGAATTAGTGATCAGGAATATGTCAGATCTGTAAATGTACAGTCAGCACCAAAATAATAAAATTTTGATAGTCAAAATTAAGGGGGATTTCTAGAAATATATAATTTCTCCCCACATGCTTGTGCTATTATTAGGAAAAGAAAAAGTAAATTTATTTTCCGTGCATATTTTAGTTTTAAATCGATGTCCCTATTTTTAGGATAAAATAAAATAAAACAAATAGCTTTGTTTGCGATGAACAAAAACATGCACTATTTGTAGATGATAGTTCTATTTTTAAGATGATTTCTTTTTAGAGCTATGAGTAGTTAGTTTGAGGATAAGTTATTTTATATATTGTATAGGAATAATAATTGCATAATACACATATATATTATTGACATGAATCTATGACAAAGAAGAAGATATATATGCATAGAAGAGATGATTGGAGTTTGGAATACTTTGTTTATTCTAAATATTCTTTATTTTATTTAATATGTTCACTATTTTATTTTCCCAATTTCTACAATTTTATTCTCGCCCCACAACTTGTAAAGTTAAAATTATAATACAAGGCACTACATGAATAGTTAAGACTTGCGTTATTGATAATGTCAGGAATGCAATGAGTTTTGATTTTTTCGTGAATGCATCACCTTTGTTGGTGTTTACTCCTACTAGTGTGGATGTGTTTCATATAAATGTGACCACAATCCATGCAACACTTCACAATCTTGTGCGAGATATGAAACCACTTTAGAGCCATATGCTTGCAAATTTTTAAGAAATATTTAAACAAGTAATCTAAATATCCTAATATATGATATGTGTTTTATAGGCCCAAATTTTCTTACCTCTATTTATGAATGGATTTGAGAATTATTTTTTCACTATAGAAATTTTCCTTATGGTAGATGGTCTATTATACATGTCGCAGATCCTGGGTAGTTTTCACCTATTATTGATATACCAATGTAAAACAAAATCATATCATTCCACACTATGACATACTTTTACTGTAGTTGTTATGATGGAGATTAAATTTTGGTAGTGAGGAATGAGTCCTAAATAGATTTGTTTCTATTCTCTCTTATTCGATGTCTAAAATTTTGAATGAAAGTTAGAATATTGGAATTTTCTTATGACACATACTAAAAACTTCCTATCTGCAGATGAGATAAAACAATTTTGATCTTTTATTCACTTATGTATCACTAATAGTAGGGTTTTTTCACACAATAATCATATGTTAAACGAACTTTCAATGTTTTTTCTCAATTCAACATTGTGTATAAAATATTAAAATTCCCCATGAGGCAAATAATGACCACCTTGAACAATAAGTATTATTTTAGCAAACGGTAGTAGGCTATGTTTATTTGTAATGTTTGGTTTTCAACAGGTCTTATGAATGGTGCATTAGGAGGGGTTGCCGACATAATTTATGGTGTCTTTACATATCCCTAGGATTTTTGTTTTGCTATTGTTTTTAACTTTAAGAATTACTTTGGCCCATTATGGAATCCACTTCGGCCATATTTTGTTCTTATTTTTTCTATCACAATAGATCTCTACACATAAATATTGTTGAAAATGGCATGAGCTCTAACAATTCAAAAATCACAAGGACTTACCCTGTCAAGGGTGACCTTAGACATCATAGATATGAAACATCCAAGAATGAAATTCACTTCCATTTCCCAAGTATGGCTCTTTATTGATATGAATGTATCATTTTCATTCATGTATTAGTGATTAGAGTAAGATGTAAAGTATCCCTTTTGTACGCTTTTAGAAAAAATAAGAGGATTGTCTCCACATCCTTTCTAATGATACCATTAATATAAATAGCTTCTTAGGAGTGAAGACACCTTCCTAAGCCTATAAATTTTTTTGAATAACATGGTTGGATTTACAATAATAGTGAATATCCCTTTTAGATTTGTGCATTTTGAAATTTTGTAGGATTTTTGTAAAAACATACTTGGCTGAAGGATTGTGGTAAAGATGTTTTGAAAAAAGGTTCATAAATGGACTTCTTGTGTTACTTTATTTTTTATTACCTTTATAGTCGAGGTTCATGGTTTTTTTTCATCGTGGGCTTGAAGATAACATTACATCTTGTGACGTTATGTTTTAGAAGTTGAGAAGGAAGAAAAATAGGAGAAATAACCAAGTGAAAAATCAAGGATTGCCTCAAAACATGTTTTTTGTGATACACATGACCAAGATATTGTTCAAGATTAACCTGCTACACTCAAAATGGTGATACAATCTATAAAACAAGAACCATGTAAATAACGATCTTATGCAATAAGAGACTTCCCTACAGGTTGTGGAAGATATAACCTCTAAAATTGTTATTTTGTTAATAAATTTTACTACGGACTTGATAGCTAAAAAAGTGTAGACACAAAATCACACACTTTGGGTAACTATTTATTTCTAGTTGCATATTATTATTCATATGATTCCTAAGTAAGGAAAGTACTAATTAACCCATGTATTTGGCCACCTTTCTTCAAAAAAATTTACCACTTTTGGTCTTGCACCCTTACTTGCTCAGTCTTCCTTTTTATACATTGACATTGATAATCCTCGGCATCAGCGCGAAACTAGGATGCTAACGCAATGCAGCCTCATCCCCTCTAGGTTCCCATGACCTCAGTATACTTTGTTCACACTTTTCTTCTCCTTTCTATCCATTTTATCATCTTATATTTTTTGTAGTCAGCCTTTTCGGGGTTAATCATGAAATTCAAGTAAGAGAGTCATATAAATATAAATTTATCTAATCATAATAAAGGACCAAACACTAAGCATTAACTATCACCACCTAAGGTTGCATCCATCAAGAATTTAAGAGCTTCATTGCATACATCTAGCACCATCTAAGGGAAACAAGGGATCGTTATTCTACATACACTTCATAGGAAGGAAGTTCATTCTATTCTATGCACACATCTATTAAATTTCTTTACATCTATCTACTTTACTCGCTATCAAGTGTGACATGCACAAGAGCCACCTAGGGCAAAAATCCTCACACACACACATAAACTACATTGGGTATGAGATGTAGTACAACAATCAATCATAAGTTTACCATTGTGACAACTAAGGATAGTTTTACCCCTCATTCTACATCTTTATTTTTGAGAATTTGTTTAGGAGTTTGTGATCAAGAATATGTCAGATCTGGAAATGTACACTCAACAACATAATAATAGAATTTTGATAGTCAAAATTAAGGGGTAGTGTTAGAAATAGATAATTTCCACCCACATGCTTTTTATATTATTAGGAAAAGAAAAAAACAACTTACTTTTCCATGCATATATTAGTTTTAATGAGATGTTCCTATTTTTAGGATAAAAGAAAAGAAATTAAATAGCTTTGTTTAGATGAACAAAATCATGTGTTACTTGTAGATGATAGTTCTATTTTTTTATATTTTCTATTTTCAGAGTTGAGTGTTCTATTGTTAGAATAAATTCATCTATATATTGGAAGCAATTGTAAGTGTTTTAATACACACAAAAATTATATTGAGTTGAAGCTCCGACAAAGACGAATATATATGTGCACAAAAGTGTTCATTTGAGCTTGGAATACGTTGTTTATTTGCAATATTCATTATTTTATTTTTGTTGTTCGCTGTTTTATTTTCCTAATTTCTACAAATTGGTATCATAGAGTGTTTTTTCAGCAGGTTTCTAATTGAGAGCAAGATGTGTATTCTATATACAGTCTACAGACACGAAAATTCACAGGAAATAATTATAAGTATTGGTCATTAACCATAAAGGCACTATTCAAATCCCAAGATGTGTGGGAAATTGTAGAGAATGGATACACAAATCCCATAGATGCAGCATCATATAATGCACTCTCACTGGAAAAGAAAGACACTTTGAAGGAATTCAGAAAGAAATATGGAAAAATTCTTTTCTATGTTCATCAAGTCATGCATGAAAGCATCCTACCTAGAGTGGAACAACCAGTAGAGCACAAATAGCATGGGATACTCTCTAAGTTGTGTATCAAGGTAAAGAGAAAGTAAAAACCACAAAGCTACAACTACTTTGAAGGGATTTTGAAAATATGTCAATGAAAGATTTAGATTCCATAGAATCATTTTGTACTTTTGTAGCTGGTTTGGTCAATCAAATTAAATACCATGGTGAAACTATTGAAGACAAAAGGATTATTGAAAATTTTCTTAGACGTTTGCCTACAAAATTTGATCCTTTGGTAGTTGTTATTGAAGAAAATAAAGATATAAGTCAGTTTTCAATTGATGAGTTACATGCATCACTAATAAATCATGAACAGAGGTTGAATAGATCACATGCAGTTGTAGAAAAAAAAAAGTTTCATTACATGTATCAAGAATTTGTGGAAGAGGAAGAGGAAGTTTCAACCCTAGAGGTAGAGGAAGAAATTCATCTAGAGGACGCAACAACGGTCCATCAAACTCAAGTGGAAGAGGACATAGTCAAGAGCACAATCATAATCATTTTTTTGGTTAGAGACTGGATAAGTCACATGTGCAGTGTCACTATTGTAAGAGATATGTGCACTATAATTATGGTTACAGGAAACAAGAAGTATAATTAGAAAAAAAATAATTGAAATTTGGTAGGGAGCTCTACTCCAAGCTCCATATTTAATAACATGAACAAATATTTCTCAAGTATCAATTCCTTATTTAGCGCTTATTGAGTTTAATCCATCAAAAGAGAGGCTTAATGATGTATGGTATTTGAATTCTGGTTGCAATAATCACATACCAGGTAACTTAGATTTATTTTTCTAATTTGGATGAATCAATATAGACAAATGTTACCTTTGGGAATAATAATGTACTGTGTCTGTAAAATTACAAAGGAACAATCAACATTCTAAATAAAAAAGGGGGACCAAAAGATTATTTGGGATGTTTATTATGTTGCAAGTTTGAAGCGCAATCTTATGAGCTTTGGTCAATAGGTAGAAAAGGGATATAAATTTTACATTGAATACGATGAATGTTTGATCATTGGATAAATCTCCAAGTACTCATCTAAATTGCTAATGTGAGGATGACAAACAATAGAATGTTTCCTTTTGAATATTAGACCAACCACATTCAGAGCACATACTGTAGATCAGTCAAGAGCTAAATAAATTAAATCATCTTTTTAATTGTGGCTATGACATCTTAGGTTTGGTCATTTAAATTTTGGGTAGGTTTGAATTTATTACAAAGGAAAAATATGATAAAAGGTTTGCCTTTGATTCAGAAAGCCACAGAGAGTTTGAGAAGGTTTTATTTTAGCGAAGCAACATAGAGAGTCCTTCCCGGTTGGAAAAATAGCAAGAGCAAGTGTACCACTTGAAATTGTTCACTCAAATTTATGTGGACTTATGCAAACAACTTCTATTAGAGGTTGTCTCATATTTTGTGACATTCATTGATAACTATACAAGGAAGACATCGATGTATTTTTTGAGACATGAATCAGATGCTTTTGATATATTTCAATGGTTCAAGGTCTGAGTGGTAAAGCTAAAAATGGGCACTACATGAAATTTCTAAGGATAGACATAGGAGGTGAGTATGTTTCCAATGCTTTTCTAATTTTTTGCAAATATCATGGTATACACAAGCAATTTTACTACCAGCTATATACCACAACAGGATGTTGTGGACAGAGAGGAAGAATAGAACCGTCATGGAAATGACATGAAGTATGATGAAGGAAAAGACATCTTTCAAATTAGTATTGGGAATAAGATAGTAACAATTATTGTTTACAGTTATAAACAAGTGTCCAAAAAAAATCGTATCGAAACATGGTTCCTCAACAACCTTGGACTAATAGGAACCACAATGTTTCTCATTTTAGAATCTTCACTTGTGTGGCATATCACACATGTTCCTGATGATATAAAGAAGAAGTTAGACAATAAAAAAATATTAAAATGCATATTTTTTAGATATTCAGTGAATACAAAATCTTATAAGTTGTTTAATCTAGTGACCAAAAATATTCATAATCAACAAAGATGTACGGCTTGTTTAAAATGAGAAATGGAATGGAAGTTATTGGGAGAAAGATTCATTGTAGTTTACAACTATTCCTCAATGATGATATGGAAAATGAAACTATAGAGACAGCAAGGTAATGTATCTTCTTCGAATCTCAGGCATACACCACAAGTTGTAGCATAAGCTACACCTCCATCTACAACTAGGAGGTCTCCAAGATTACAATAATCTTCAACCATGCAAGACACATTTAAAATAACACCGGCAGATTCAATCCTTCTATAGTACAAAACATTCTATCATTTAGATAGTCCTTTGTAGTGGAAAACAAGGAAGTCTTAGTGAGATTTATGATGTTGATACAACTAACTCGTTTTCAATTTTTGCATTATTTTCTAAAGCTACAAAACCAATATACTTTGAAGAGGCTATTAAACAACGAATTTTGGGCTTCAAGCCGTGGATGATGAGATAGATGCCATAAAGAAGAATCACACATGTGAATTGGTAAATCTTCCAAGAAGGAAATGACATGATAGGAATGAAGTGGGTCTAAGAAGACCAAGTACAATATTGATAGTAAAGTACAAAAACATAAAGCAAGGCTAGTTGTAAGATGTTTCTCATAGAAATATGGAGTTCATTACAATGAAACGTTTGTACCAGTAACACATTTAGACATGGTAAGCATGGTTTTAACAATTGCAGTCACAAAAAATGGCCTATAAATCAGATGGATGTAAAATCAAAACTTTTAAATGGTTTTCTTGAAGAGGAAGTTTATGTGAATTAACCAAAATTTTATGAGATAGAAGGTCATGAAGGAAAGGTATAAAATTTGATAAAATATCTCTATGGGCTCAAGCAAGCACATAGACACGAGGTATCATTTTATCAGGGAGTTGGTTAAAAACAAGGAAATTTGTATTGAATTTTATAGATCCAAAGATTAGTTTGTTTATATTTTTACGAAGTCTTTTGGAAATAATTTTTTTGAGTATTTGAGAAATTTATTAGGAGTTTGTGATCAAGAATATGTCAGATCCGAAAGTGCACACTCAGCTCCAAAATAATAAAATTTTGAAGGTGGAAATTAAGGGGGAGTGTTGGAAATCAGATAATTTCTCCCCACATGTTTTTTTATTTATTATTAAGAAAAGTAAAAAACTATTTTATTTTCCATGCATAAGTCATTTTTAATTATATGTCCCTCTTTTTCGGATAAAGGAAAATAAAACAAATAAATTTTTTTGCATGACCAAAAGCATGCACTATTTGTAGATGATAGTTTTATTTTTAAGATGTTCTCTTTTCAAATTTGAGTGTTCTATTGTTAGATGAACAGTCATCTATATATTGGAAGGTAATTGTAAGTTTTTAGTGTATACACATAGATCGTATTGAGATGAAGCTTTTACAAAGAAGAAGATATATATGCACAGATGTGCTGATTTGAGTTTGGAATACTTTGTTTATTTGCAATATTCTTTATTTTATTTCTATTTTTCATTGTTTTATTTTCCTAATTTCTACGATGATGAGAGTCATGACATTCACTTTTTTAAATATTTACTTATTTTGATGGGACTCCTCAACCACAAAAACAAGTTCCTCTTTCAAAAGTTCCCAACAATGTCGATAGAAAATGGTGGAAAACCCAACAGATCACGGATAGAGGAAATTTGCATAACTTTATCATAAAAAACTATGTTTTATTTATTCAAAAAAGAAAAGACTTGAAGATATGAAACTTATATACAATAGTCAGATATTGTAATATCATATCAATCGATAACTTATTGGAACTTATATTCACATGCTTAATTCTTTTTCTAAAGATTAACTATACATCAAATCAGATGGAAATTGTGAATTAATCATCAAAGATACACTAGGAGTGACATATGGGACTTATTTTTATTCCGCTTGTTATATTTTGGAAAAAAACAAGTAATTGATGGATCATGGGTCATAGTTGGTAGATTGATGAGAAACATTTGTTACGGTAATTTTTAAGACTATACCACACAAAAATTCAGACTATGCCACAAATTTTTTTAGCACAATATAGTAATTCCAAAACTCTGATATGGTAATTTTAGAACTACAAAATTGTCGAGACTATGCTACATTAATTTTCTAGAATGGCCAGTACAATAATGTACAGAGCTCTGCTACAATATTTTTAGGATGTGAAATCAATAATTTGTTGCAATTCCCTTCCCAGATCATATTCGTCTAGTGTGCTCCATTTATTATTAACTATCCCATCGAACTCTTTCTCACCAAGCCAATGCATCATAAAATATTGTTGGAAGGATTCATTAGCTGTAACATGGTTCAAATTTTTTGGAATGGAAAAATAAGGAAGATAAACATCATCAAATGGCTCCAAATAATTTGCATCCATTTCATCATTCCCACCAGATTAAGATTGAGAAACAAATGTACCAACACATACCCAAATTAAATTTGATCATTAAAGGAACTACTATTAGTTATTTATTTTATCTAAAAAACCAAGAAAATTCAGCATTATTGTCTCCAACAAACTATTACCTGCAGATGAATATGACAAAATTAGCATTGACTGGTTTGTAGATAGGTCATCGGCTATTGTTTTGTAAAGTCTCATCTTGTACTGAAATGACCATTTCTCTATGTTTTTTGGCATGATATCGCTTTCCAACTCAAAAATAAGGGAAGTAGCCTCGCTTTCATCAGGCCCATCTGCACATCCCCAGTTACACTAATCAATAAATTAATTAACAAAATTTACCCTTTCCTGTAGTAAACCAGTATAAATATACCTGCATATTAAGATGTCAAATTTGAGATGGATTGATTCACAAAAAATGTGTTCTTCACTAGATTGAAAAATTTTATATTGCTAGGTGAGAGGGATGACCATAACAGTCGCGACATGTATTATATTGCTAGCTGAGAGGGATGAGGCATGTGAAGAGACTTGACAATCCCACAAGGCATTGGGTGGTAGTCCCTTAGCATAGGATGTGTTCACATAATACGTGGATTTTCAAAGTTTGTTCTCAGAGAATTCTACGGATAACACTTTATTATGTAGGAAAGTGGAGAGGTATCGAGGCTGTGAACAAGTGAATGTAAGCATGAGGGTCACCATTACCATCAAAACATGTGAATGTAGGCATGATAAAGTCCTTAGGAAATGTATAATTATGAATCTTATTAGTGATAGGGTTACCATGTAATGAATTTTCATAGTAAGCCCTACTTTCTAAAGTGAGAGATTGAGCCTGAGATTGTAATTGACCTACGACATGCATGAGTGAGATGATATCATGTGAAGGAATAATGAAAAATGACAATAATGTATTAAGAGGTTGTAAATTTCCATTGTGAGTGATCATAAGAATATCAAGAGGTGATAAGGGAGATTTTGATGCCAAGGGTACACTAGGAGTAGGTGCCGAGGAAGCTATAGTAGATGATATTGATGGAATATCCATAGAAGTGGTAGGATTATATTAGAAACATCACTAGGAGGTTAAGTGACCGATACAGACACATCTATTGGAGAAGATGAACTGATAGGCATCGATGATCTGGTAAGACGAAATGAAATGGTAGGGCAAGAAGAAGTGATAGATGGAGGTGACTCATAGATAGTGCTAGATGCAATCTTAGGAGAAGGTAATGATAGAATAGGAGATTCACACTCAGAAATATGAAAAGAATGAGAACCATGACTATCAACCACCTAATCAGATAAGGACTCAAAAATGAGAATGTCACTAAGAATACTATCAAGATGATCATTAACATAGTGCAAACTAGGATGCAAACAAGCATGACATGCATCATGAAAAGACACATAGAGGTAGGAGAATCGTGAGATGAAAATATAGAGGTGGTCTGATTAGAAAAAGAAGAATAATCATGTACATGTGAACAATGATCAATACCAAGAATATAATCAATGAGAGAATCATCTAAAATTTCCTTAGAGATATCTACTAATGTCAAAAACATAAAAAATTGTAGACCACTCCATCGAAGGAAGACTACCCGTGTAAAAAGGTTTCATGCATCGATCAACCTTCAAAAAGTTTAAATATCAAAATTATCCTAGGAAATATTCCCGCATTGATCATCATTCCCATAAAAGAAAAATCACCCACATCGATCATTTTGTATCAAAAAATAAATATATAAATTTGGGGGCATCTGCTCTATGAAACTATTGAAAGGAGAACCTTTCTGCCCAAAAAACCTATATATGTTACCCCTTTCACGTTCTAGGAAGGTACATTATATCATTCCATCTCTTTTATCTAAGATCCCATGTGTAACTACCTACTAATAGTCTCATGTTAATATTTGTTAAGGAAAAGAGTGCAAATGATTTCACCATATTTTTAACCCATCGTCTACTGAATCAAATCTAGTATCAAAAACAATCATTCCAATTTTCTCTTCTATCTTAAAACGTTACAACCACATTTTGATAAAATTAGGATTCACATATAAGTCACAATAATATTATTACATCACAATTAATCATTTCAAACATTAGACAACCAAAATCACATAAACATTAGAAACATACATCAAAAAATCAACATCACAATAAAGACTATAGATGAATCATAAGCCAAACCGAGTTATCATATATAATCATGATCAAAGTATCAAATACATCATCAGGAGTCCCCTCACCTCGTAAATCAAAATCTATACATCAAGGTTTCATGAAAGAGTTGCATACATATCAAAATACAATTCATATCATTATTATATATTAAACTGGACACCTCTAAGAAATGTGTTGGCACAAACCACACTCCCTTGACTGTCACCTCTCAATGCACCTCCATCCCCTTCATCTGGTCCTCGAGATGGCTAACCCACACTCACCTCAGTAACACTAGGATTTTCCCCTCGCTACGTTAAATGATCCACATAAATAACTGCATTGGGAAAACCCCATCTCACTAAGTCCTCATAATATGCCAACTCCACTCATAAATACTGGTAGTGGGCACAACTAATCATACCCTATGCACCCATCTGACTACTGGCTTGGGCTCGGGCCACCAACTCCTCACCTGACATTGATGTTCCTGTAATACTAAGATCCCTTCTTAGGGTCTCTCACTGTTGTTTGTACCTATCTTAGTCGGTTGTGGCCTTTGCAAAATGCTTCATGATCCCATCACACATAGATATAAGACCATATCTCTCACCAATCAAACTATACCACACACCAATCAAATCATCTCACTCCACACATAATCAATCTCTCTCAAAATCCATTGTGGCCTTCTCAGCCATCAACTGCGCAACAACAACCTCTAGATATTCTCCATCTCCATCATCACTAACATCAAAAATATCCCATGCCTCGTCTACTAGGGAACACACTCTCCTCCCCATTCAAACTAGACATCCCCTCTCAAACTCGTCATAAGCACCAATCCATAACTACTTGTAACCAACAGTCACTCCAGCATCATCAGTAGGCATCAGGTCATTTTGCTCATCTAGACCCATGGCTCCCCTCTTATCAGGTATAATAAGAGGTGGTCCCACAACTTCCTTAGTAGTATCTGCATCTCCCTCATCTCGTCTATATGGTACTGGGGCATCCGATACATCCTGAATCAAACCAAATTATCGTCTAACATGGATAAATATGACAATCTCCCACTCTCTGCCTCGTCTCCCATGCACCTATGTATCCTTATGTAACATATAGAGATCACGCTCTAAACCCAGTTACACTAGAAAATAAACATACGTTCTCTACAACACATCTCCCACCTACAACCCTACATAAAGCTCTCTGTAAAAAGCCTTCTCCTTCACCTCTTTCGATCATATTGCATCACTCTACCATCTCATAAATCCCGCATATCTATCAATGATTTGAGGAAAGGTAGAGTATTTTCTTATTGCCTAATCTTGGTGGCTATGGGCCACGATAACCATTGATTTCTAATGATATCTTTCCTAGATATAATTTGATGCTTTTAACATCTTGTAAAAAACATGTACAATTTCTAAACTATTGTTTTTTATTTGTAGAATTAGCAAGAATACTAGGTTTTCCTCCCTCATCTTCATGGTCTAATACTTGAGAAAAGAAAAAAGTACTTGATTGAATATGATGTGAATAAAAATTCCATTAGAATATCTTGAAAATATTTGAGGTCAAAATAGGGTTTATCATGCCACCTAATACATTCTAGTCTAGGAATAGATTTCCATGATGAATAATGGAATTTAGCTTTAGCTTTTGGTGTATAGTGTTAGAACACTTCAAATGGAGTCGAGTCCTATTTGGATGCCATAAATGGAATATTTGAACACTTAACATTTCTATTTCATCATCTAGATCTCTCTATGACACACACTCGGTAAAGATGTGGCTTCCATTTAAATTCATAGCCCTTGGCCGGTTCTGATCATGAATATTATCTACCTTGAAGATTTCCACTATCAAAAGGAATGGTTGGTAGGTAAAGAGTAATAACTCCCCATGAAGTTTTATCAATATATGTGGAAGCCCATGCTTAATGATGAGACCAATATCATGGTTTTTTCTCCATAACTAGATTCCCATAGTGAGGAAGCATTGCATCAATATAAGGTGGATGTAAAATGCAAGCCACGTGTTGTTGTCGATCTTTATGATAAATGGAAAAATATATAACAAAGGATAGCTAGAAAATTAGATGAAAGGAAAGGTGATGAGATTTTTTGGCGACAAGTTCAACACATGATTAAACTATCAAATGTTGTTACAGGGTGAGTGCACTAAGTTGGGGGGCCAAAAGGGGGTCTTAAGTGGACACATTTTTCTGAAAAAAAAAAAATCAACTTGTACGAGTTTTTTGAAATAGTTACACTCAAAATTGGAAGATGTTGTAGAAATATGAATCGTAGCATTTTGAGTCTTGTTTCTAAGCTACTAAATTTTATTGAAAATGGATAAGTTTAAGTGGGTAAAACAACTGAAAATACCAACAAGATGCTCCTTTTTTTTGTTAAAAAAACATAATAGAGTGACTTTCGTGCCCCCCACCATTTTTTGAGCACCATTTAGTATTTTTGAAAACCATTTGGTTAAAAGATAACTAGGAGCATCTAGTTTGGGCTCCATTTTTTTTAGATTTTTCTAGCAATTTTTTTTTTATTTATGATTTTTCTAGTACAAAAACTTTATGTTTTGAAAAATAATGGAGCTCCGACCGTTGCCCCCCCTAACTACCTCAAAAATTATCAAAAATTATATATATAATTTAATATGTATAGAATTATGCCTGGTTTAGGCTAGTATATATAAAAATTTTAAATTTTGATCACCCAAATAAAAGATGCACCATGAAAGATAGACATATTTACACTTAAAAAACAGCTATAAAAAGGCATAGTTAGAAAATAAATAATATGGAAACCTTATATTAGTGAAAAAAAAATTGGAAAATTATATTTTTAGAAAGAAGAGACTCTGATCTACATCGTGGTATAATTTTTTAAAAAATGGATCAATTGGTTTTATTTTGATTAATCATAGAGGAAGTGTCATTTTTACATTTTCTTATAAAAACTCGTTGTTTGTTGTGTTTGTGAAGGTCCATGCCTCAAGCTTAGGGATCCAAACCGGATACCATGCCTTGAGGCATGGCTTGGGAAAAGAGAAAACACAAAACATGTACGCATTATGTAACACGTACGCGTTTTTCTTTGTTTCATATATTGTGGCCCCCCAACATCCCTTTCATCTCTTTCATAGGAATTCTACAAACATTCTGTTTTGTCTGCAATATTCTCTACATTCTTGCATGATTTTTTAGTATTTCATTTTTTCCCCTACCCCACTAGTTGATTTTTTCTAATCATGGGCGATAAACGTCAAGCTAAGGACAAGAGGAAAGTCAAAAATAAGACACTGGAGCAATTGAAAGAGAAGAGAAAAAAAAAATTGAAGAGAATGCAAAAAACTTTGAGCAGGGCAAGGTACATCCGCTATATCAAATGTAGCTAATGTATTAGAAAATTGGGATGAAATACATAATGAAAATGTAGAGAATAATGATTTTGCAATGAATAATGATATTGAATTGAATGATAATGTTGGTATAGATGAAGAAATTGATATGAATCCAATTGTTGAACCCTTACTTGAGAATCCAAATGTTAACCCCGAAATTTATAAGAAAACACTGAATGAAGAAAGTAACCTTGTAAACGAATCTTCACCTTTAAGAACACCTCCTTCCATTTTGCGAAGAAAACCAATTCACTTAATTGAAATTGATGAAAACATTATAAAACCAATACCCTAACAAAAATGTTTGAAAGAAATGTGAGAAGAAAAGCTAGTGGAATTTGGGATAATTACTTTGAGAATTTAAATGACACACAGAAGATGTCAATTATTTGTTTCATTGATGAAATTAATTAAGAAGACCTATAATGAAGATCCTTGGGGTTAAGAACATCTAATGTTGTCGATCAAAATGCGTCAATTGTTGAAAACATACATAAAGCATACCAAACAGTAGGTGGAAAAAGATGCACAAAAGACAGTAATGTTACATGAAGTGCACTAACTAATTGTATAGTAAGTGATAAAAATAGTTAATGAACCCTTGATTAGAAAACCTAAGTAGTACTTTGAAAGCTAAACAGAAAAAATACTAATGAAAGCAATAAAGAGACGTAAACGTCTTGAGTTAGTCGATAATACTGACTATTGGGATTTCTCTAGCAGACTTCCACGAAAAGACAAGAATACATCTGATATTCTTAAAGAATTAATTGTAAAAATTTTGGAATGAGAACACAAGGGTGTCACCAAATAGAAGAGATACAGTAAAAAGAAGAATAGGTTCTCGTAATCGTGAATTGTGTGCAAAACATTTCTTAGATATGACTCAAACAGAATTGTTCTCTAAGTTTAAAAATGAAAATCCACAAATTAACATTAGCCAAAGATTCTTTGAAATGAGCAAACCCTTTTATGTGAAAATCAATCACCTCACGTACCACTTGTTGTTGCAGGCATCATGTTGAATTTTCAATGCATTATGATGTTTTTTTGTCAAATACGTAGTGTTTTGCATACTGACATCATGTTGCAGGAGTGTGGAATAAATGTCCCACAAAAATCTTCAAGGGAATTTATTCCGACAATATTTTGTGAAAAATCAACAAGACAATTTTTTTTATAACAAAGCATGTTTGGATGGAACGTGCAATGTATGTGGTGGCTTGCCAAATCTGCCAAATCTAAAAAGTTGTATCCACGAGGAGAGTACATATTCAATAGAAAAAGAATTGGTTGATTTCACCAAATATAAATCGGTGGCATATCAATTAAAAGATGGAAAAGAATCTAAGAGGTGTGAGCTTGTTACAAAACAATTACCTGTATCATAATATATGGTCAAATTCAGAGAGGAATTTTTTTATGAGTATGCAAGGCACACACATAGAGCTCGATGGTTGGATGAACAATTCAAGTTAAGCAAGAACACATTCCCACTTGGTACTATTGTTTTAGTAGTTGACTTCACAGATAATTACACATTGCAGCCACAAATGGAGGTTCAGTCTCAATATTATAACTCAGTGCAAGTTTCTATTTTCGTGCATATAACATTCATGCACTCTCCTGAAAGCACTGAGTAAGATCAAAAAAATATTAAGAGAGTATCATTTCTACATCAGTGATGATCGGACACATTCTACAGAATATGTACAAGGGTGTTTCTAGGTGTTTTATGCGAACTTGAATGAGAGGAACATTAGTTTCGATCAACATTACATTTGGTCAGACAACTGCACATCACAATTCAAGAATGCACAGATGTTTTATTGGCTAAGAAGGATGCACAAAGAAACAAATGTACAACATATCTGGAGTTTTACTGAGGCAGGGCATGGAAAATGAGAGCATGATGGTGTAGGAGCATGTGTGAAAAGAGCACTTGCAAGAGAAGAGTTAAAGTTCAAGGATGGTGCTAAATTTATAGATGCAAAAAACATTGTTGATTGGTGTGTCAAGAATATGGGCCATGAATCTCAAGAGAGATCAACGGTTCGTAGATATTTTTGGTTGATAGAGCAACAACATCTAAAAAACTTTGAAGATTGTATGACAGTTGCAGGATCAAGTGATATGCACTCATTCCATAGTTCAGATGCAAATGCTTGGACTATTTATACTAGGTGCATGACATGTTTTTGTATATCATGCATTGATTTTGCGTGGAATGAATGTGAGTCACAGCAGTGGGTGGATGAATGGACTTGTAGACCTCTAATTCCACTTGACACACATCAAGTTCCATGAGCATTACAACTTGCAGGGTCTTCAGATCAAATGACAACATCACCTGACTTTGACCAAGTCTCTGATTTAGTGCAACAAGGTACATACATATATGTACATGCCATGTTTTAGATTTATAAATTATTAAATGGTCAACTCTTAATGTATTTATAAATTGACTGAACAATTTTACTTTGTGATACATAGGGCACATTTTTGCAGTTATTGCGATGGAATTTAACGAAGAGGGAACAAACTACTTCTTATCTCGTTGTGTAGAGGGGAAAAAAATTGACTTCCACAGTCATTGATGGTGAAGACCTTGAGTATCCCACTGGATCAGTGGTAGTCACTGGAACTTGGCTTCGACGATATCCTATCAAAAAATCAAACATTTGGTTGTTTGAAGACTATGAAGTACATCGGAAGATACTTCACTATTCACATTTGGTCCTTGCAACAAATATTAAATTGATCAAATATCGAGGTCGGCCATCAAACAAAAATCTGTGGAAGGTTCGTGAATCAGATCATGAAGCAATTCTTGCTACTGTCAAGAATAGAGTTGATCCTTGCGGTTCATTGGATTGAATTTGCAAAGGTATGTTCTTCATGAATTTAATTTGAATATTTACTTAAATGATTTTGTTTAAATTTTGTATGATTTAAAATTCTATTTAATTACTTACTAACATGTTTATGTAGGTTAGTGGTGCCAAAAAAGCTTCCACCTTCACGTGGTTGGCACTGTCAGTAGAGAATTTATTATTCTCGAAGCCAAGTGAAGCTAAGAAAAATTAAATATTAGAAAGGAACAACAAACATAAATTCTCATTTCACCACCTATATTGTAAAAATATCTTATTAAAATTCTCATTTCACCACCTATATTGTATGAACCACCTATATTATTCAGGTGATTGGCAATGGACAACCTTACACTGACTCAGTCTGAATGGAGATGGAGAAAACCGTGAGAGGATTTCATAGAGGGCCCCGATGTGGAGGTCTCGGATCTGACGTGACGTCTCTAGGTGCCACGGAGTCTGAGAAATCACCCGTCGAAGATATGGCGTGTTTGGGCCTCAAGGCTCTTAAGTGACTATGCCCGGACGAGGTAGCCCAAAAGCACAGGGAGTGTAGGGAACCAAAACAAAAGTCTCCAATAGCGTTCACCAAGCCACCACGACATGTTGATGTAGTTGGTTCAGTCCCACGAGCTTTCGTTTGCAAACTACAGCCTCTGGCAGCCCTACACTGACTCAGACTGCACTATTTCTTGTGTTTGCAAACAATAGCACAGTGAGAGAACCAGATGGAGACGAAGAAAACCATGAGAGGATTTCATAGAGGGCCCTGACATGGAGGTCTCGGATCTAATGAGATGTCTCTAGGTGCCACAGAGTCTGAGAAATCACCCGTCAAAGATATGGCGTGTTTGGGCCTCAGGGCTCTTAAGTGACTACGCCCAGACGGGGTAGCCCGAAAGCACGAGGAGTGTGGGGAACAAAAATGAAGCCTCCACTAGCATTCACCAGGCCACCCCAATGTGTTGGCGTAGTTGGTTTGGTCCCATGAGCTTCCGTTTGCAAACTACAGCCTCTAGTAGCCCTACACTGACTCAGACTGCACTATTTCACGCATTTGCAAACAATAGCACATCGAGAGAACCAGATGGAGACAGAGAAAACCGTGAGAGGATTTCATAGAGGGCCCTGACATGGAGGTCTCAGATCTGATGAGACATCTCTAGGTGCCACAGAGTCTGAGAAATCACTCGTCAAAGATATGGCGTGTTTGGGCCTCAGGGCTCTTAAGAGACTACGCCCAGACGAGGTAGCCCGAAAGCACGGGGAGTGTAGGGAACCAAAAAAAATCCTCCACTAGCATTCACCTGGCCACCCTGACATGTTGGCATAGTTGGTTTGGTCCCACGAGCTTCCGTTTGCAAACTACAACCTCTGACAGCCCTACACTGACTCAGACTACACTATTTCATGTGTTTACAAACAATAGGACAGTGAGAGAACTAGATGGAGATGGAGAAAACCACGAGAGGATTATATAGAGGGATTCAACTTGGATCTCTTGGATCTGAAGAGACATCTCTAGGTGCCACAGAGTCGAGAAATCACCCGTCGAAGATATGGCGTGTTTGGGCCTCAGGGCTCTTAAGAGACTACGCCAAACGAAGGTAGCCCGAAAGCACGGGGAGTGTAGGGAACCAAAAAAATCCTCCAATAGCATTCACTAGGCCATTTAGATGTTTGGCATAGTTGGTTTTGTCCCACGAGCTTCCGTTTGCAAAATACAGCCTCTAGCAGCCCTATACTGACTTAGACTACACTATTTCACACTATTTGTTTGCAAACAATAGGACAGTGAGAGAACCAGATGGAGATGGAAGAAAAAATGTGAGAGGATTTCATAGAGGGCCCTAACATGGAGCTCTCGGATTTGACGAGATGTCTCTAGGTGCCACGGAGTCTGAAATCACTGTCGAAGATATGGCGTGTTTGGGCCTCAGGGCTCTTAAGGACTACGCCCGGACGAGGTAGCCCGAAAGCACGGGAGCGTAGGGAACCAAAAAAAATCCTCCACTAGCGTTCACAAGGCCATTTGGACATGTTGGCCCAGAAGGTTTGGTCCCAAAAGCTACCGTTTGTAAACTATAGTATCTGGCAGCCCTACACTGACTCAAACTGCACTATTTCACGCGTTTACAAACAATAGCACAGCGAGAGAACCAGATGGAGACGGAAAAAACCATGAGAGGATTTTGTAGAGGTGCCTGACATGGATCTCTTAGATCTGATGAGACATCTCTAGGTGCCACAGAGTTTGAGAAATCACCCGTCGAAGATATGGCGTGATTGGGCCTCAGGGCTCTTAAGCGACTACGCCCGGACGAGGTAGCCCGAAAGCACGGGGAGCATAGGGAACCAAAATGAAGCCTCCACTAGCATTCACCAGGCCACCCCGATGTGTTGGCATAGTTGGACAGGTCCCACGAGCTTCCGTTTGCAAACTACAGCCTCTGACAGCCCTACACTAACTCAAACTGCACTATTTCATGCACGTTTACAAACAATAGAACAGCGAGAGAACCGGATGGAGACGGAGAAAACCACAAGAGGCTTTTGTAGAGGGCCTCAACATGGAGCTCTTGGATCTGATGAGACATCTCTAGGTGCCACGGAGTCTGAGAAATCACATGTCGAAGATATGGCGTGTTTGGGCCTTAGGGCTCTTAAGCGACTACGCCTGGACGGGGTAGCCCGAAAGCACAGGGAGTGTAGGGAACCAAAAAAAAGCCTCCACTAGCGTTCACCAGGCCACCCTGATGTGTTGGCGTAGTTGGTTTGGTCCCACGAGCTTCCGTTTGCAAACTATAGCCTCTGGCAGCCCTACACTGACTCAAACTGCACTATTTCTTGCACGTTTGCAAACAATAGCACAGTGAGAGAACTGGATGGAGATGGAGAAAACCGCGAGAGGATTTTCGTAGAGTTCCCCGACATGGAGCTCTTGGATCTGACGAGATGTCTCTAGGTGCCACGGAGTCTGAGAAATCACCCATCGAAGATATGGCATGTTTGGGCCTCAGGGCTCTTAAGCGACTACGCCCGGACAGGGTAGCCCGAAAGCACGGGGAGCATAGGGAACCAAAATAAGCCTCCACTAGCATTCACCAGGCCACCCGACATGTTGGCGTAGTTGGTTCGGTCCCACGAGCTTCCGTTTGCAAACTACAGCCTCTGACAGCCCTACACTGACTCAAACTGCACTATTTCACGCGTTTGCAAACAATAGCACATCGAGAGAACCGGATGGAGACAGAGAAAACCACGAGAGGATTTCATAGACTACATAAATCTAACCTAAATAGTCAGAGTAATAGACTAAATCAGACATTCTATTTCTCACATATAAAATGAATTTCTACCTTCAAAAAAGAAACTATGGGTGAATGCTCAATCAAAAAATAAATTACAATTCTAAACGAGTTTCAGGCTCAATTATCAATACTTCATTGCAGTTTTTCTTGCCATTATACTGCTTTTGAAACTTCTTGGTATGATTTGTGAAGTTGAAGCAACTGGGATTAATAAAAATAATCAACTGGAGAAGGAGAAACCTGGCATGTTGTCCTTAAGATTATCCATGATTCTATCGACAACATCACATATATCTTCCATTCCAATTAAGTTGTGATCCTTCCACGCTTCCCATTTTTCCTTTTCTTCCACTCGTATCTTCTCTTTAAGTTCTTCCATATTTTTTTGGGTAATCAAATTGACTCTTTATGACTTTCAGGAGGCATTTCTTCTTGAATCATAGTGACATCTTCACCTAATTGTTTTTCTTAATGATGTTCATTGTCATCTAATGTTGAAGACTGAATATTTATATGGCCTTCGGCTTCTTTTTGGGCACAAACAACCTTTTGTAATGCCTAAAAAAATTCAGGCTCTTCATTCTCTATTTGATTGAAGATATTCATTCTTTCAAAATGAACAGTTGGAACATTGGTGGTCTCCCCAACAAAACTAAGTTCATAGTCTACATAGTTGCATCCTATGGAAAAATCATTGAACATTGGTGGTTTCCTCCACCCGTGCTTTCAGGCTACCCCATCCGGGCGTAGTTGCTTAAGAGCCCTGAGGCCCAAACATGCCATATCTTCGACGGGTGATTTCTCAGACTCCATGGCACCTAGAGATGTCTGTCAGATCTGAGAGCTCCATGTTGGGGCCCTCTACGAAAGCCTCTCATGGTTTTCTCTATCTCCATCCAGTTCTCTCACTGTACTATTGTTTGTAAATGCGTGAAATAGTGTAGTCTTAGTCAGTATAGGGCTTCCAGAGGCTGTAGTTTGCAAACGGAAGCTTGTGGGACTGAACCAACTATGCCAACACATCAAGGTGGCCTAGTGAATGCTAGTGGAGGCTTTTTTTTGGTTCCCTACGCTCCCCGTGCTTTCGGGCTACCTCGTCCGGGCGTAGTCCCTTAAGAGCCCTGAGGCCCAATCACGCCATATCTTTGACGGGTGATTTCTCAGACTCCGTGGCACCTAGAGATGTCTCGTCAGATCGTAGACCTCCATGTTGGGGCCCTCTACGAAAGCCTCTCACGGTTTTCTCCATCTCCATCCGGTTCTCTCGATGTCCTATTGTTTGTAAACACGTGAAATAGTGTAGTCTAAGTCAGTGTAAGGCTGCTAGATGTTGTATTTTGCAAACGGTAGCATTTGGGACCGATCCAACTAGCCAACACATCAAGTATGGCCTGGTGAACACTAGTGGAGGATTTGTTTTGGTTCCCTACGCTCCCCGTGCTTTCGGGCTACCCCGTCCGGGCGTAGTCCCTTAAGAGCCCTGAGGCCCAAACACGCCATATCTTTGACGGGTGATTTCTCAGACTCCGTGGCACCTAGAGATGTCTCATCAGATCTGAGAGCTCCATGTTGGGGCCTCTAGAAATCCTCTCAGTGGTTTTTCTGTCTCCATCCAGTTCTCTCGTTGTCCTATTGTTTGTAAACGTGAAATATTGCATTCTGAGTCAGTGTAGGGACTATCAGAGGCTGTAGTTTACAAACGGAAGATTGTGGGACCAAACCAACTAGGCCAAAACATCAAGGTGGCCTGGTGAACACTAGTGGAGATTTTTTTTGTTCCCTATGCTCCCCATGCTTCCGGGCTATCCCATCTTGGCGTAGTCCCTTAAGAGCCATGAGGCCCAATCATGCCATATCTTTGACGGGTGATTTCTCGGACTCCGTGGTACCTAGATGTCTCGTTCAGATCCGAGAGCTCCATGTTGGGCCCTCTATGAAATCCTCTTGTGGTTTTCTCCATCTCCATCTGGTTCTCTCGTTGTGCTATTGTTTGTAAACGCAAGAAATAGTGCAGTCTAAGTCAATGTAGGGCTTCCAGAGGTTGTAGTTTGCAAACAGAAGCTTGTGGGACCAAACCAACTACGCCAACACATCCAGATGGTGGCCTAGTGAACACTAGTGGAGGATTTTTTTGGTTCCCTATGCTCCCCGTGCTTTCGGGCTACCTCGTCCGAGCGTAGTCCCTTAAGAGCCCTGAGGCCCAAACACACCATATCTTCGACATGTGATTTCTCAGACTCCGTGGCACCTAGAGATGTCTCATTAGATCTGAGACCTCCATGTTGGGGCCCTCTATGAAATCCTCTTGCGGTTTTCTCCGTCTCCATCTGGTTCTCTCGTTGTCCTATTGTTTGTAAATGCACGAAATAGTGCAGTCTAAGTCAGTGTAAGGCTGCTAGATGTTGTATTTTGCAAATGGTAGCTTGTGGGACCAAACCAACTACGCCAACATGTTGGGTGGCCTAGTGAATGCTAGTGGAGGATTTGTTTTGGTTCCCTATGCTCCCCGTGCTTTCGGGCTACCTCGTCCGGGCGTAGTCACTTAAGAGCCCTGAGGCCCAAACACGCCATATCTTCGACATGTGATTTCTCAGACTTCGTGGCACCTAGAGATGTCTCATCAGATCCAAGACCTCCATGTTAGGGCCCTCTATGAAATCCTCTCGTGGTTTTCTCCATCTCCATCTGGTTCTCTCGTTGTCCTATTGTTTGTAAATGCAAGAAATAGTGCAGTCTAAGTCAGTGTAAGGCTGCTAGATGCTGTATTTTTCAAACAGAAGCTTGTGGGACCAAAACCAACTATGCCAACACATGTCGGTATGGCCTAGTGAACACTAGTGGAGGATTATTTTTGGTTCCCTACGCTCCCTATGCTTTCGGGCTACCTCGTATGGGCGTAGTTGCTTAAGAGCCCTGACGCCCAAACACGCCATATCTTCGACATGTGATTTCTCAGAATCTATGGCACCTAGAGATCTCATAGATCAAGACCTCCATGTTGGGGTGGCATTTTTCTCGTCTCCATCTGGTTCTCTCGTTGTGCTATTGTTTGTAAACGCGAGAAATAGTGCAGTCAGTGTAGGGCTGTCAGATGTTGTAGTTTGCAAACAGAAGCTCATGGGACCAAACCAACTTGCCAACATGTTGGGGTGGCCTGGTGAACACTAGTGGAGGCTTTGTTTTGGTTCCCTACACTCCCCGTGCTTTTGGGCTACCCCGTCTGGGCGTAGTCACTTAAGAGCCCTGAGGCCCAAACACGCCATATCTTCGACGGGTGATTTCTCAGACTCCGTGGCACCTAGAGACATCTCGTTAGATGAGACCTCCAATGTCAGGGCCCTCTATGAAATCCTCTCATGGTTTTCTCCATCTCCATCTGGTTCTCTCGTATGATATTGTTTGTAAACTGGTGAAATAGTGCAGTCTGAGTCAGTGTAGGGCTGCCAGAGGTTGTAGTTTGCAAACGGAAGCTCATGGGACCAAACCAACTACACCAACATGATGGGGTGGCTTGGTGAATGCTAGTGGAGGCTTCATTTTGGTTCCCTACGCTCCCCGTGCTTTCGGGCTACCCCATCCGGGCGTAGTCGCTTAAGAGCCCTGAGGCCCAAACATGCCATATCTTCGACGGGTGATTTCTTGGACTCCGTGGCACCTAGAGATGTCTCGTTAGATCTGAGACCTCATCAGGGCCCTCTATGTTCCATCATGGTTCTTTCTGTCCTATGTTTGCAAATCTACGAAATCCTCTCTCAGTTTTCTCCATCTCCATCCAGTTCTCTCAATGTGTTATTGTTTACAAACGTGAGAAATAGTGCAGTTTGAGTCAGTGTAGGGCTGCCAGAGGCTGTAGTTTGCAAACGGAAGCTCATGGGACCAAACCAACTATGCCAACATGTCGAGGTGGCCTGGTGAACACTAGTGGAGGCTTCATTTTGGTTCCCTACGCTCCCCGTGCTTTTGGGCTACCCCGTCCAGGCGTAGTCGCTTAAGAGCCCTGAGGCCCAAACACGCCATATCTTTGACATGTGATTTCTCAGACTCCGTGGCACCTAGAGATGTCTCGCCAAATCCAAAACCTTCATGTTGAAGCCCACTACAAAATCCTGTCGCAATTTTCTCCATCTCCATCTGGTTCTCTCGTTGTCCTATTGTTTGTAAACGCGTGAAATAGTGCAGTCTAAGTCAGTGTAGGCTGCTAGATGTTGTAGTTTGCAAACAGAAGCTCGTGGGACCGAACCAACTACACCAACACATGTCCAAATGGCCTGGTGAATGCTAGTGGAGGCTTCATTTTGGTTCCCTATGCTCCCCGTGCTTTCGGGCTACCCCGTCTGGGCGTAGTCGCTTAAGAGCCCTGAGGCCCAAACATGCCATATCTTTGATAGGTGATTTCTCAGACTCCATGGCACCTAGAGATGTCTCGTTAGATCCGAGACCTCCATGTTGGGGCCCTCTATGAAATCCTCTCACGGTTTTCTCCATCTCCATCTGGTTCTCTCGTTGTGCTATTGTTTGCAAACGTGTGAAATAGTGCAGTCTGAGTCAGTGTAGGGCTACCCCATCCGAGCGTAGTCGCTTAAGAGCCCTGAATGACTAGATTGGATTAAGAATGAATTTGATAGGGGTATGTCTAAGAACACATGGGAGTTATCAATCACCTAGTAAATCTTTCTTGTTTAGTTCTGGATGGGAGTCAGCTGGCCTACGACTTAGTGACCTTCCATTCATTGATAATTTATGTTATGATAAACCCATGGATGCTTTCAAAAGCACCTTAAAAAGGATAGGGGTAGTCATCAAGCCTAGTGAAGGGTGTGATGTGATTTCCAAATAACTTGAAATGCCTATAGATTTAAAGGTAGTAACATGAATTGGACAGGATTAGACAATCAAGAATCATTGAGTGTCTGAATCAGAATGTCATTGCATCTGGAGACATTCTCAAGCATTGGAGTAATGTATATGGAGAGACATTCTCAAAATATCAACAGATGAAAGGCATCAAATTGTGATGACTGTCGGGTGTTTTAATAGGGGAGAAGACTACGAAGCATAGAAGAATGTAGTAAGTGCATGATAAGATAGGAACCAGTACAAAGAGACCATGAGCAAGAAGAAGCGCAAGTAAGGTAAATACACATATACACATTGATAAATTGAATGAATAATTACTCAGATTAGGTAACTCTTTATATACATACATTATATAAATATTAATTTCCAAAGTTTGATGCATATTATACATTGAAAATGCTAGTACATGTACATCACCAATAAATGAAAAAATAATCCATAATGTCTTAAATATTGTCAAGTGCACATCATATTAGATTCATGCGAAAATAATCTCAGAAATGTAAGGTCTCATACAAAATTATCAAGTTCCAAATAGTATTTTAATGTGCATAATAAATACAAAAATGCCCAAATAGGTCATATACCATCAAGTTCAAATGCCATATAGGCTTACATACAATGCCATGCACATAGGCATACAAAAACAATGTCATGTGTAAGACATATATATTTCCTACTCATCAAAATCTATCCCTCTCTTGGCCTTGCTCGAAGAAGGCCCTCCCTTAGACGAAGATGGAGATCCATGAGATGACTTTGGATCATCCGAGCCCATGCTTCGAGTCCTCTTCCGCTGAATACTCACCTGTAGATGAGCCTGTAAATGCAAACAATGTTTTTTTGTCAAAACTTAATTTATATATGTTTTCAACATGTATTTAAGACCATGCTAGAATGAAAGTATTTACATAAATACACAAACTTACCGCAAGTTGTCGATCACGCCGAATTTGCATCTCACGCTCAGATGAGTCATTGGGAGCTCCTGCAGTACGAACGGGGGTACGAAGACGATGAGATGGAGGAGTCTGTGCCCTCGAAGTCAAAATGGAGGGGGTTGAAGTTCCCTACATACACATAAGATCAGAAAATCTAACATCAGAATTAGTGAAAATAGAGCTAAGTACATGTATCTACATAATGACAATATTTTAACTAATTTTATCAATATAGAACTATTGTTTTTACCCCGCCACGCCTGTGAATCAAATGAACAGGGCTGCGCCCTATCGCAGGTAACTCCTGCATACACACAATGAAGGACATTATTAACATAATTTAATAATTCTACAATGAAAGACATTACTAACATGTAATTTAACATAATATGAATTACACAAGAAATTTAACAAAATTTACGTGTTGTTTGAATACCTCAGTGAGTTGCTGCGCAGATGAAATCGCAACGGCAACACCTTTATCTACTTGTCGCAGAGATGGTGGGGTGTCTAGTGAAGTCAACATCTTTATCAAACATGTATATCACGTGAGTTAGATGGACATACAAGAACATACATATATTTGACTTCAAAACTATATATATATATATATATATATATATACATATATATATATATATACATACACACACACATGTATGTGAAAATTTTACATAATTAACATTCTAAATTACCTCTGTGAATGTATGTGTATGCATGGTGCTCGCCGCCTGTGGTCGGGATGAAGATGCACCTCCCGCGCACTGTAATATCAATGCATGTACATGTACAAATATAATTATTTCAAAAATTTAACATATATAAGTAAATCAGGTACTCCAAACTTTTTGTAACACACATAACAAAACATAACAAATTTACCTGCGAAGGTGACGCCGATGAATGTAATCCAAATGTCTCACTCAAAAGGACATCTGACATAGTGACATTATCGTGTTCACCCCTAGCACCAGGTGCACCAAAATCAGTACGCATGAAAGTATCGTCCTCCTCGGGCCCCAAACATATGCTACCACATGACGAGCAAAAATGTGGCCTCATGCTAGTACTCCCTGAGGGAATACTCTATGTACCTCCGCGAGCATCTGGCTCAGAAATCTCCCTCGTATGTCAAACAAGGGTCGCAGATAGCCCCTGAAGTGTGTGGAGTGTATCAATCTCTACTGTCTCCTTCACTGCTTGAGGGACAATCTCAGGGTGAGGGGGCTTCTGTGCGGGGAATCTACCCTGCTGAATAGGTGCACATTGTGCACCTAGTCGATCCTGTGCAGATCCTTTTCCTCGGCCCTGGAAATCTCAGAAATCAAAATAATTTGGGATCTCGTTGAGGATAAACTCGCAATAGAGTTTCCTCAGAAAGTATAGTGGCACCTCGTTGTTATTACAAGGTGGAAAATCAAACACCATCCACCATCGGTCCCAAAAATTATTTTTAATCAAATTATTATTGCACCAATGGATGGGAAATCGTTTACATGTCAATGGAATAGGAAAATTAGTGTGGGGGTCCATGAATAAGGCGCATATGAGTTCTTTTGAAATTTCTTTTTTCTTTACATCCACATATGACAATTTGTTGGAATAATAAACCCTACAACTCTCTCTGTAAGTTGTCCAATGATCAATTTTCCCCGTTGCCACGTCAATTTGAACAAGTAATGCCTCCAATGTGTTTGCAAGAGAGGCACGGTGGGGGTTTGTAGATTGTGCATCCCTCATTGTTTTGATTAAATCCTCAATTTCAATTTTGTTTTCAACTATTTGGGCTGCTAAATCTTCTTGACTACCCGAGGGATGTTGAGAAATTGTGGGAGTGTCAGGAGGGATGTCAGGAATAACAGGGTTTGGTTGTGGTTGATTCCCTCGACCTCTAACTGTAACAATAAAAAATATGTACTCAATTCAAATTTTAATCTATAATTATCATATTTCAATGCAATTTTGAGAAAAGAATTGTGCTTACCTCTTCTCGTGGCACCATCATCAATTCAGATCTTCCCGGTGATCTAGAAATGATCCTTTGAGCTTGAGATCTAGCTGAATGAAAAAACGTGAGGGCACAAACAACCTTTGAAACTCACATTTGAGGGAGGTAAAATGATAGTGGCTTGGGCCTCTTTTTTTTGTTTATAGTAGCGTGCATAACGCATGTTATGTACGCATTATGTAATGTGTACGTATGTTATGCTTTGGTGATACATTCCCTGTCACCTATTTTTCATTCTACTTTATTGTCTCCATCAGAAAGTCTTATCCATTCCTTGGCTTGTCTTATTGGTTTTGATCTTAGACTTATTTATTTTTAGTATTTTTGGGTTTGGTTTGAATGAGAGGTTGATAAACACTTGATAAATTACGTTTTATGAACCTCAATTGATTAATTATAGATCACTTAAAGAGTTTCAAAATCCCAAAGGTCCAACAAACACTCTCTTCCAAGTGTCTCAATATCCATCTCATGATCTTCATATGCTAGGTCACAACAAAGATCTTGACAACATTGTTAGGATCAAATTATCAAGATTTTAAGGAATCAATGTTTTCAAAAAGATGTATAAGAGAGAAAATAAAAATTTAAACTTATTCATCTTTTTAAATCAAACTATTCTTTTCATATTTTTACAATCCACTCTTTTTCATCAGTGATATTTTCTCATCAACAAGAAGAAAATACACAATATCCCACCCAATAGTTCAAATTTGATTGTGTTGGATTGATTATGATGGAGTAATACTCCTTCCAACAAACTAATTTAAAACAAATCACTTCTTTGCAGATTTTTAAAATGTTTTTTATCCCATAGGAAGAAATCTTCACATCTTTATTTCATGGACCTCCCATACAATATTCAACTTAGTTAGAATGTTGGTTTGAGGAATTCATTAGACCATATATTTTTAATTGAATCTTTAAGAGGATTAACAAGATCCAAGCTCAATTCCTTCTATTTCCAGTTATATGTCATCATTGAACCGTTCTTTCCTTATTTCACTAGATATTTATAAACAATATCTTTTATGTCCATCAAAAAATTGAATTATTTCTCGAAACATTTCCTAGGCTTCTCCCACATGTTCATCTTTGTATCTTTTTTTTTCCACATACCAATTGTTTGCGATCCATATCAAGGTCGTTAGAAACAATTTATACAAGTAACACTTTTCATAATATCCATTCATTGTCCATTTGTAATTCACGTGTTATGCAATCAAAAAGAATATTGGTTACCCTCACTCATACACTTAGGCAACTTTTTCTATCCCACATAAGTGGTGGGATTTCCACATCGACATTGTTAGTGGTGGTGTTGGTGGTGCCTATGGTAATCTCATACTCAACTAGCCATGTTGGGGCCTCTCTTTATTTTCTGGGCTTCCAACCTCATCTCTTCTAGTAATGCTTGACCTTTCCTACCCATGTTGGCTCACATTCAACACTACTAGACATAAATTGGTGACAATGTGGTTCTTTCTCCTTATTACTCAACCACTTGATACTCTTCATTACTTATTTCAACTCTAGATAAAGACCAATAATATAAGTAGGAAGTGCGGAAACCATGTGCTCTATATGATCATTTCGTATAAGGTTATTAACTTTGTCCACGAGGGGAGTTAGAGTATCCACAATTTTCCAAAAGAAAAAATCCATTACGACCATGTCTCTATACAACTCTTCCTCATTTCTTTTGACTTCACTTACATCAACCTCTCTTCAAATTGTATCCGATCATTATATTTCTATTCAATATTTTTTTATTGAAGGATACAATCTATATAAAGAGAATTGTGATTTGTTTGATGAAGAGTGATTCTCTCCAACAACAAATAAATTTGATCACAAAAATACTACTCAAAACTTTCAAATTATTTTATTGAAGATAGGTAGACCACAATTATAACATTTCACCACATTTGGGGTAATTGCTACATTGGAAAATTATTCTCCAAATTCACATAGAACAAAAAAAATCCTAAAAATCTAAAACATCTAAGACCAAGACAAAAGGCCAACAACTATATTTTCCATTTCCATATTGGGTAAACTTTAAAGAAAGACTCACACGATCAACTTTAAACAACGACAAAAGGTCTCAAATGATTCTTTTG
The DNA here is from genome assembly GCA_019776745.2 of Taxus chinensis. Classification (NCBI taxonomy): domain Eukaryota; kingdom Viridiplantae; phylum Streptophyta; class Pinopsida; order Cupressales; family Taxaceae; genus Taxus; species Taxus chinensis. The sequence goes on from CM034155.1 coordinate 438,248,807, forward strand.
TGTTGTCCCAATTTGATGGAGATGCACTATCGATCCCAATCAATGGGATCTATCTCAAGCATTTCCATTAACTTCTTTTGCATGATGTACATATTATAATAGTTTCAATTCCTCCAAGTTTATTCTTGTGCAGAGTACTTTGTTGTATTGTAGGTTTCCTTTCTCTCATGCACCCTTGCACGTGATATTTTGTAGCTTCCAATATAAGTCATTTTACTCTTAGGATTGAATGTTTTAGCAATGGAGGTTATGTTTCAACTTGTTGGCATCATCCAATAGTTTTGTGCACAATTCCACTCAAAGTTTAAATAGTATTTTAAATGACTTCAAGAGATATTTCTTCAAGTTATAGATCATAATTTCATGTTTTTTAGGTTGAATCCATGCCCAATGGATGCTTCAAGGCCACTGATATCTTCATCTAGTAGGCATATGTCCCCTAAAGTCACCAAATAGTTGTCTAAAATAACCCCTTGGATATTTTGACAACGTAAAGTTTCATTTTGGCTCCAACATTAAGTTTCCAAGTTGTGCACACCTTTGTTGTCCTTCCTTGGTGTATTTGCATGATTGCAGTTCTTCATGCATGTCATGACACACTTTCCCCATACCTTCAGTGTACTCCCAAATTATATCCATTTTTCTATCTCCTTCCATCTCCCCTGCATGCACACTCCCTACGCATTAGATTCCCTTTTCTGATCATTCCACAGTCAAACGCTCACACCCAACTACTTGCATCCTTTTCTAAACATCCTAACATGCTCTTTCTTACCAGGTCCCAAACATTGCTTCACGCACACTTGCTTCCTCATTGCGCTCTTCCCTCACACATTTTTTCTCACATTCATTCCATGTGCTATTGCTTTGTGCACTTCTCCAATTTCCTATTGGCAGATTATCATTTGCTACCTTCTTCCTTTCTGTCATGTACTCCCTTGGTTGGATGCATGTGCTTTGCTTACACATATGCATGCCTTAGAAAAAAATTCATCTCTTTCCTCCTCCCTCGTGCAACCTCTAGCGTGCACATATAGAATCCTGAATTCTTGCTCCCTTTCCTTATGCTTTCATGCATGCACCCAAGGTTGCAACCTCCTCACACCAATCATGACTTGCCACGTGTCCCTTCTTGGAATTTGTAAGATAAAGTATACGTCATGAAAAAAAATTAAAAGGCACCAGCTGTGGATGAATCCTTGCGGAAAATGAGCATGCGACACATGGTAGGAGAGAATCAATAGACAATAGCCAACTCTTGCAACCAACCAGATCGTGTCATGTTGCTTGCGTGTTTCTCTTACACTACAGAACTTTAGATCACCATAATTCCTGCTGTAAAGCTCAAAATCATGTGCACTTGGTCTTGTTTGAAAGTTGTTGACGTGGGCTACACTTTAAGTTGTAGGCTTCATATTTGAGCCATTGCATAGGATTTTGTCTTTTGTGCTCCACAAAAATGAGTTCTTAAGTGTTGTTGTGAGTTTTGACACACATGTCTACCCTCCTTACGTGCATTTTCCCTTATTTTTTCTCATCAAAGAGTGTTCATTCCCTTCTTTGTTGTGTTATCACCTCCCTTTAGCTTAGGATTTTGTTTTATGCATTTGTTTCTCACCCTGGTCCCTTGGAATCTTAGAGTGGAGCTAGATAGTTACATTTCACTTTATAGGAGCAATTTTAGCAGTAATAATAAGTAGAGAAAGTCGACCTTCTCCGGAGGTCTTTCTCAAGTGCAAGATCCCACAACTTAGAGACAGTCCCATGTTGCCTCAAAGCCCCAAATCAACCTGATTTCGGACAGGTGTAATTTTGAGCTCCAAAAATAACCATTGAATTTCTAATGATATCTTTCCTATATAATTTGAGGGTTTTAACATCTTACAAAAAGCATGTACAATTGCTAAACTATTGTTTCTTATTTATAGAATTAACAAGAAGCCTAGGGATATTCCTTAGCTTCATGGTCTACTACCTAAGCAAAAACAAATCCTTGATTAAATCTCATGTGACTAAAATTGCCATTAGCACGTGTTACAAATCTTTAAGGTCCAAAGAGGGTTTATCATGTCACCTGGCACAGTCTGGTCTCAGAATAGATCTCCATGATGAGTAACAGACCTTAACTTTCACTTTTGGTTTGTAGAGTTAGAACACTTGAAGTGGATTGAACTTCTATTTGGCTATCACAAATGGAAGATTTGAATACTTAACGTTTATATTTCATCATGTAGATCTCTTTATCTCATCTCTGTTTGTTGAAGCCATAGTTCCCTCTTTTCAACCCCTTAATAGAAAAATTTAATACCAGATCTGTTTAGATAAGACTACCTTTTTGCCTTTACAATTCTGGGGGGAAGATATGTTCAGCGCTACTTGTAATGCTTTGGGAAAATTCTTAATTATGGATCCCAAAACTAAAATTTTCAACCACACTAGATACACCCGTATACTATTGGATATGGCCACGAATGTTAAATTTCCGACTACAATGGAGCTTAAAGTAAAGGATAGAATATAGACACAAAATATAGATTTTGAAGGCTTTCCTTTTAGGTGTAGAATTTTTTTTGCTCTCGGATATTTAGCCTTTGATTTTCACATTGTTAAAAACTGGATTAAGGGTTTCGTTTCTCGGTGGATGGATTTTAATCGAGATCATTTAGTTTTTAAAGGCCTTATGGATAGTGACATCGAAAATGAATCATTTAGTCAAGAGGATACTTCCACATTTCATGAAGAGAAAAAATGTGAGGAAAACCTCTTTTTGATAAGTTTGGTTAAGCAAGTTGTTCAAACCAAGGTTGATATGGTGCATATTGTAGAGGAGGATGCCACTATGCTTCAACCTACTGAACCCACGAAGATTCATAGTACAAAAAATAAGGAGACTATTGAAATTCTTCTACCAGTTCATCCAGATGAGAATGTGGATCCAAATAAGGGTGAAGGATGCATGGTCGTGAACAGAAAAAAGAAATGGAACACCTTTAATGCTCCTCTAAAGATGAGCCTTAGGTCTCAATGGGAGAAGGCCCATAGAAGAAAGGAATACTTTTAATGGGTGGTCAAGAGGATTTGACCTTCCTGCCATGGGCACTTTCTCTCTTGTGTGTCTTCTTCTACTTGTGGGATTGGGGTTGTCTATTTGTTTCTTTAATGGCCTTGTATGGTCCTATTCCACTCTGTTTTTCTTTCGAAATTTTATGCTTATCTTTCGATTGTAGAGGGTTTTTGATCCCTTAAAAATCAAAATTTTTTACCTAATAAAAAAATTGTAGATCTCTCTATAATGACACTATACACTCAACAAGGACGTGACTTCCATTCAAATCCATATCTCCATCTAGCTCTAATCATGAATGTTATCTACCTTGAAGAGTTCCACCATCAAAAGTAATGGCTGACAGGTAAAGAGTAGTTTGCATCCATCAAAGGGTGTTCTAATGCATTTGATACTCCTATCCTCAATAGATACACTTACTCTAAAGAACGGCTCTTGTTTGGTATATTTTTAATTACTGTAGTCCATAAATCTCTAATATCATTGCATGCTATGGATACTAAGACTTCCCATAACAACATTTGCTTCAAAGACAAAGCTATTCATTCATTCATGGGCTGATCTCTGCAAATTTTGATAGAAGAAATTGGGTGTTCTCTAAGTCATGGCTACATGTTGACTTTCGCATGGGCCGATTCTCTAATCACAAATAAAACCATGTTATTACATCTGATTTCTAGATTGTATTCTCTTGTCCCAAACATGAGGGTCTTTTATGTGATGAATACATTTATTTTTTAAATCTAGCTCGTCGTGTATTTTTTCTCATTTTTAATTAAAAATGTTTTCTCTGGCAGGAAAAAAACTAGAGACAGACTAGGAGCACCAATGCATTTTTCTCACTCTTTATGGCAGTAGGAAAGGTGTTAGGATTTACATTTGGGTCTTACAATAAAAGGTACAAAATTATTCCTTTCACAAGAACAGAGGCTTGCAGTGTCATCTGTGTTAATCTAAAGTCTGCATTTCTTATAGCAATAGTTCTCTTGATAACTGCAACCATTCTCAGTGTAACCGTCACCCCTGAAAAGAGAAGGTCAAATGCACAAGCTGAAGCTGAAGCAAGAGCAAAGGCAGCAGGAGGGAATGTTTGCGATCCAGTTGATGACGATGAAGACGACAACGATAATGATGATGAAGACGTTACTGAAGAACCACAAGAAGCATTTATATGGGAGCTATTTAGCGCTTTCAGACATCTCCCTCCTCCCATGTTGTATTTACTTCTTGTTACTGCACTGACTTAACTTGCATGGTTTCCATTCCTACTCTTTGACACATATTGGATGGGTGGATGATGCAGGAGCATCCTCCCTGATATGTAAATAGGGCCAGTTAGCATCAATTTTGGTTTGAAAACTTGTTTGTAGGTTTATGAGTTCCTATGGAGTCATTTAGAATGGTTTGTGGGAGTAGTCCTTTACAAATTCAAATTCTATATTTTCCCTCCAAAAAATGTGAATCTAGAAAACAGTAATGATAGAAACCATATTTGGATCTAGCAACTCTAAAGGAGGAAAAACCCCAGTTTCCACACACATGAAATGAAGGATTTTGCTGATTTATAATTCTAATCTCATTATCACATGTTACTGTGAGTTCAGGGTTGAAGAAATTTTAAAAACAGACCCGTAAACCAAAATTAGAGGTTTGAAGTTGCATGGGAGGTAACACATTATTTTTTAAAGCCTGTCAGGGTGCTACAGAACATAACTAGGGTTTGTAAGCCAAAACCTTGATTTCTTGTAAGCCAAAACTAGCCATGAGAAATTTGTGAAATTTGCTAGAAATCATTATGGAATGTTACACAAACATATTCAAAAGGAAAACTGTGTTTTCACGGGTGGAGATTTGAGATTTTAATCAGAGTCCATAACAGTGCAAAAGGAAACAGTGAAAGGGCTACTTGGGAGGTCTACTTTGCAAAGCAGCTAGGGCATTGAATTAGAATCAAATCTTGGGAGATGAGATGATTGGGAGAAATTTATATTGAGTTAGCTCATGAAAATTTGGGCACACTAGGAGATTGATAAAGGGTTCTTAAAAATGTGCTCAACTTGTTGTGGGTCACCCTAGATGGGTCTATCCATGAACAAAGCAAAATATTAGTCTTAATAGCACTAGAATGGCAATTGTGACAAGAAAGACAAAGTTTGGTATTTGAGCTTCTTGTATCAAGTTTAGTGTTTGGATCTAACCTCATTTTTGAATCAGCAAGAAACAGGTTACATGCCTAAAGCAGGTCAGTGGAGGCTAAGAGCCAAAAGTTAGAGTCTTGGATGAAGAGCTAGTGGAGAAGCAAGAAGAGGAGGTTGAACAAGGTAAGAGAACATGAAGTTTCTTGAAGTATAATCATCTTAAGGGTTTAAATGGGCATTCAAACAAGGTATAAACAGGGTACTAATGCTGAGTAAGCTACTGAAAGTGGTATTATGACAATTATTGCATGAATTGAGCCATTATAGGCATCCTGAGAGAGATCCTCCCTTGCAGAGTTGCTGGTAAGTCAATGGTTGGTTCTTCTTATTGATTGAAAGTTTGATCAAATATATATAGCTCTGCATAAGTGGAGAATTTTATAGAGGGAAGCCATTACCAACTTTGTATGATGAAGGTGTTAGAGCAGGATCGTTTGGCCTAATGTTAAATTCAATAATGCTTGGGGCAACTTCTTTGGTATCTGGCTTGAAAGGCTAGACTCTAAGTTATTGTGGCCAATAGCAAACTTGTTCCTGTGCATTTTGCTTGAATGTACTTTTCTAATCACCAAACTTGCCGAAACTCATGAACCTGCATCTCCTTCTAGTGCTGTTAAAATTGCATCTTTGGCAGTTTTTGCAGCACTTGGAGCACCTCTTGCAGTATGTTTTAGATTCTCTCTCGTTGAATGTTATCTTGGATGTTACTTATCAATATACAGATTCTCACTGCTAGTAAAAGAGATTAATTTTAGATATTTTAGAAGGATGAAAGTTGTGACTTTCTGTTGAAAGACTGATTAGACTCTGACTTTTGCAGGTAACATTCAGCATTCCCTTTGCATTGACAGCAACCTTTACTTCTACTTCTGGGGCAGACCAAGGTAAACATTATTTAATTAACTTGCCTTGTTTGTTATCCCTTGTAGGAATCTAGATTAGTTCCATTGGAACTTTATGATTCTAAACATTCTAAGGTTAAGAGAAAATTTCAAAATTCTAATCAACATATTGCCTTTTGATTTTTACTTTTTTTGCCATTGGAGCACATCTCGCATTATGTGTTAATTTTGGCAACAAAAGTACAGAGTTATGTGAATATTACCTGTGAGGGGCATGAAAAAGCAAAAGGATCAAAATTCAGAATCGGCAGTTGCTGTCGAGAATAAAGCTCACTGAAACTGCTGCTTGTAGCCTATAAACATTTATACGTAACATTTATTCATCCAATTGATGAATGCAGCTAAATCAGTCAACATTTAAACTGCTGCTTGACACATATAAACTGCTGCTTCGTGCCTAAGTAAGTTCTCTTGCATAGCCAACAGTTACTAACCTCTTAATTCTGCATCAGTCCTCCAATGCTCAGCAATAGCTCTTCATCCAATCAGTCTTCAAACTAATAGCTAATAGCTTTTAATTCTGCATGAGTCCTCCAATGACTAGCTTGAATAGCTAATAGGACAGGAATTTCTCTCCCAGGTAAACAGGAGTTAAATCAAGCTTTGGTAGAGACGAAAAGAGAGGAGGCTGTTTATCAGTTGACATGAGCTTAAAAGGGATGTAAGTTTTGTAAGTGCTGGTAAAATGCATGGTGGAAGTAGTCAATACAGAGTAGCTATGCACTCTAGTAAGCTTCTGGGGACACAATAGAGGGAGACTGGACCTAAAAATAGAAGTGGAAACTAATTTTGCATCAGGGTAAGCAAGTCCAAAATTCCTTAGAGGAGTTGAAAGTGTGAAATATTGCCCCTGATGCTCATAACTCCATATTTTGACTTTCTACTGCTGTCTTTGCTGATGTTGACTTAATGTGCATTCCACATCCTGAACTAGTGTTTTCATGCACAAATATTCAGTAGCTTTAAAGGAGGAAAGGTTCTTGAAAGTTAAGATTTTCTAAATTTTTGGAAAGATGGAGGTTCCAACTTAAGGTATCTCCAAAAATATTTTATTTGATACACTGCATATACAGGTAAATGGCCACTAGACTTAATAATCGTACAAACAAAGTGAAATGTTATTTAAACTAGATAGAGCACGGATTGCTTATACATCAACATACTCACTAATTGATTGCCAGAAAAATTATCCCGTAGAAACTAATGCCCACTGTTGACTCATTGTGAGTATGATTTAATAGTAAGCAGATTTAGACTTGACAATTAGAGAATCTCAGCAAATCCGTGGCCCTGCCAATTTTCTGGTTATACAGCAAGTTGGACAAAACTTAGCCAGCATGAAACTATGATGTGAGCATTAGATCCCATATGCATGCACAATAATACACTGTATAAACTTTAAAGCATACCTGTTCAAGGTCGGCTGTACATGAGGTATACAACAGAGGTGAAATGGAAACCACAAGCCCCAGGAAAATAAAGAGCAGGTTTTAATGGAGCCTCTTGGGTCAATCCGGATAAGGTTGGGGCTGTCTGTATTCTATGGGATGATGCAAGGACCTTTGCAGGGGCTTCTAAAACTTTATTTCTAGGGTAACCAACAATCAAGTTGAAGCTACTGCACTGGTAAAGGGCCTAAAACTGGCGCTAACCAGGAAAATTAGATACCTCAGTCCAACCAGTGATTGCACATGTAAAAATGCAAACCAGTGATTACACGTGTACAAATGCAAATAAAAAATGAAGATAAATAATAAGTCAAATACTATAATTTTTTACTTACTTCGAAAAAGGTATTGGAATCCATGATATAAACCTAAGTCTTGAAACCAAACAAATGGAGACTTATCATCAAATCTTAGCTAGACAGTTCACAAAGAAAAATGTTTTAACAAAATCAAATATGTTGAGCGGAACAAAATCGGACTTGTTAAAGATAAAAAAAAATTGGGTCTCAAAACAGCATATAATCATATACGTATATTTGGTATGGAACAATATATTTGGTATATTTTAATGTGTGTGTTTTCAGGAAGGTAAGGTTAGTAAATTAAAGGATTTCCGCAGTGATTCAAGGATTTGCTAAGAATCTAGCAGTATGCTGGTTTGACGGTATGATTCAAAGCTTCAAGAATGAATTATAACAAATATAATGTTGACAAGTTCATGCATGAAGATCTTGGTGACTTCTGTGATTCTTGACAGAGTTGGAGAAAGAAGAAATTAAATTTAGTAATCAATGAGAAGCTCACAGGTAAGATACAGTCCTAGGGTTTGATCTCAGTATAAAAGGATATTTTGACAATCCAAAGCACTAAATCTTGATTCTTCTTGGTGT